>JANHGC010003637.1:160296-173297 GCA_027560395.1 Boaedon fuliginosus
GAGTTCCCCTTGACCAGGGAAATGAGGCGGGGTATAAATCGAATTAAATAAATAAATAAATAAATAAATAAATAAACCTTTATTAGCCCCAGTTCCAAAGCCTACTCATCAGAGTTAGTAACAACTGCACAGCAGACAGGTTTGATTTGGGCTGTTGCTGGATGGTTACTTCTGCGACTGCCACCTACAGTTCCATCCAGTTCATCCCTAGAAAAATTCAGCTTTCCACTGTTCTGCTATTTCATCCCAGCCTCCATTCTCTGCCATGCTTTGAATTGGCTGCCATGTGGTTATGCCTACAGTTATTTTTACCAAAGATGTTTAGCCTCATTATGAAGTTGACTATTTCTTATGAAGCTCTGCTATCCCTTTTGTGTTTTGCATCAAAACGTTAGGCACACGTTCTGCACACTTATAGAGCAAAACTTCTGCAGGATTTTTACCTTCCTGCTTCATACCTAACATTCACACACAAACAAAATCAATCAATTTGTAAGGAAAACACACCACCTTGGCTGACAGGTTAATGCCAAAGACAAAAGAAAATAGATGGGAGAAGACTTAGTTCAATAAAAGTCCCCTGGCAACTCTACCGAAACCATAGAAGGCTTAAGGGGAATTCTGAATGAGGAGATAGTGTTGGTTTCAACCTTCTCACTCAAAATAGAAACTTAAGCAATTATAGTACAACATCCACATATTACAAGGAACAATATAATGCTTAAACATAAATTTATAAAGCAAAGTCTGGTTAGGGAAACTATTAAGAGGTTTACAAAGAGTTTAAAAGAAACAGTATATATAGCCACACAAACATTTATCCTGAAAAAAAGCATCTCCACCTCCAACTTTGTAAATTAAGTATCAGTAACAAGCATTGGATTACAACACAGAGAGCTAAAACATATTTAATTAGTATGGGGCACTCAGTGTATATTGTCCTAAGTAAGTTTTAAAGTCTTAAGCGTTCTATCTCTTTATTTTCCTTTAGTTGTAACTGATAACACATCTTGCAGAGCTTGGCAATTTCTTAAAAGGAAAACAATTTTTTCCTATGGGATATTGGGTCAAAAACAAGACTTCTGCTAACTTAAAGAGACAGTATATTTAACTGTCTGGACCTGATATGGGGGGGGGGGAATGTTAATTTCTACTTAAAGATCAGAAAGGTTTCCTCTTCAAATCCCGGAATTTTATTTACAGAATGAAAAGGAGGAAATGTTGACATGACAAATGTCAGCACCAAGGCTCTCTACATAGCCAACTACAAATCCCTTCCCCCAGCCACGTCTTTCTTTATTTCTCTCCCTCTCCCTCCCCCTTTAATTATTCTCCAGTCATGCTTCAAATTGAGAGGGTTTTTCCCCCTCCCTCTTGGAGTCAGAAGGACTTGGGAAGCTCCACAGGAACTGCGACGAGATCCACAACTGGACAATGCTTTCCTGCACAAAGCATTCTTTCATCCAGGCAGTATATCTATTTAAAACATCCCCTTCATGCTCACACATTTTATAAAGAGATTATGAGCAACAAACACCGGATCACCCACAAGATCAAGATTTTAGCTTCAACACAAAGGGGCAAGGAATGCAAAACTTATGAGGAGTTCCTATGAGAAAATGGAGCTGTTTCAGCCCAAATACTTCAACTGTGTTTATTATTAGACATAGATAGGATTTAGCTATTTAATGCTCCTGATATATTAATATAATCAAAATATTAATTAGAATCAGTATTTGGAGTTAATAAGGGATAAGTGTTGAGTAGGAGCTAAATTCATGAGTTAAAAACTAAAAACCTACTATTCTGTACTAAGCAGCAGCCAAACTGATGGGTGGAGTTACTTGTATTTTACTAATGGACAGAACAGTCTGATTTGGATATGAGTTGTAGAAAGCCCCTGCCTGCAATGTATACAAAATATTTCCTATACTAGTATATACAGCATCTTTAAACTCATTTGCAAACGAATTACATCAAGACAAGTACAAAACAAAGTATAAAAACTAAAAACAGCTGTAATGTTATCTATTTTTTAATCAATCCGAGTCTGTTATACTATTGCATTTCTTAGAACATGTAAAAGCACTTCATGTAACTTGGATGCCTGACCTTGTAAGATGATGAAAAAGATATTAGAAATGAAAATAAAAGTTTCGCTGGAAAGTAGTAAATCACTGACAATTATTTTTCTTGAATCCTGACTGTTTGCAGTTGTTTAACTTTTTACTTAGTAAACATAATTGGAAAGAATTTTAAAATCATTTTATATCAACTGCATTGCAATTCTTCTTAGTGTTCATATTTGAAATTGGAATTAGAAACTTTTTCAGGTGGTAGACACCACTGCACAACTGAAACAGTACTAATCAGTGATGATATTCTAACCGGTTCGCATAATTGCAGGGTTGCGCTCAACCGGAAAGAATATCATCCTGGCCCCGTTCACCTGCCCCATTCCAACAGCACCAGCTGAGCAAGGAACGCTCTGAGTCAGCATGTGGACTCCGTGATCTTACAGACAATTACAACATGCCACCTGCGAGGCAATGGGGGGTGGTGGATTCGGCGGTATGTAGCCTGGTGGCCAGTTTTAACTGGCTGCGAGATCGCGGAGTGCACGCACCGCTTCACAGCGATCCTTGCTTCAGCTGGTGCTGCTGGAACGGGGCAGGTGAACGGGGCCAGGATGATATTTTTTCTGGTTGAGCGCAACCCTGCAATTATGCGAACCGGTTAGAATATCATCACTGATACTAATGTATTTTTAAAAAAAAGTTTCATGAAATTCTCAGGTCTTGCAAAATGTCTGCAAACTTACCCTAAAATCTCACAAATGGCCTTGGATTTTCCAACCATTATAAAAATGTCTATTATTTTTAAAGTTAATTTTGGAATATTGTGGGGAACATTTAAGACTGCCATATGTACATTGCTGCACATATACACATTGTTCATGAATAGTCAATCCTGCACTGACAATGTTGAAATCATAGTACTACTTCAATGTGAATGTCTTATCAGCATTCACTCAAGTTCTTTCTAGTCCCAAACCAAAAGTATTTCATTATAATACAGAAATTCATAACACAAGGGGCAAATTGCCGCCCACAGGAATTATGAAAAGTTGTTTCATAACTGAATACATCTAAAATGAAATCTTTAGAAAACATAGGCTACAAATCTGTTGCAAATCCATTTATGATTTGAAAAGTTTAGCAAAATGAAGTTTGCTACAGTAAAAGCATACAGAATAATGAGAGCCAGTTTGGTCTAGTGGTTAAGGCACCAGGCTAGAAATCAGGAGATCCTGAATTCAAATCCTGCCTTACCCATGAAAGCCACTTGGGTGACTTTGAGCCAGTTTCAGTCCAATCCATCTCACATGGTTATTGTTGTGAGGCAAACAGGAGGAAGAAGAAAGAAATATTAGGTACATTCACCACCTTGAGTTATTTGCAAAAATAAAGGTGGGACACCAATTAATTAATTAATGCAGGCAAGCAAGCAAATAGATTTGAGAGATCTCAGCCACAAGCTACATTTTCCCAATAAATACAATATTAGGAAACATAATCAAGCCTGCATTCATGTAGTCCTCGACTTACAACAGTTCATTTAGTGACCATTCAAAGTTATAATGGCACTGAAAAAAGTTGTGGCCATTTTTCACACCTACAACCATTGCAGCATCCCCACATTATGTTATCAAAATTCAGATGGTTGGCAACTGGTTCCTATTTATGAAGGCTGCAGTATCCAGGGGTCGTGGGAATCATCTTTTGCAACCTTCTGACAAGTAAAATCAATGGGGAAGCCGGATTCACTTAATGAATGTGTTACTAACTTAACATATAGAGAGTGGTTCATTTAACAATAGTGGCAACAAAGATTGTAAAATGGGGCAAAACTTAATATCTGTCTCACTTAGCAACAGAAATTTCGTGCTCAATTATGATAATAAGCTGAGGACTACCTGTATTTTAGCATTAGTTCATACTATGGTACTTTTATAAGCAGTACTTCATCAAATACAAGTATCAGATCCACATACTTCTGTTTGCATGTCTTCTGTCATCTGACATGCTTAACTTTGCTGTTTTTATTAAGCCCATTTCCTCCCTGAACCAAGAAAGTGGATTATAATATTAACCAGGCTAGGTATTAAAAACTAGAAGGAAAAGAAATGCATTTAGTTTTGATTTTTAAGAGAGTTGAGAATGTGTAGTATGTAAACATTCACGTATTTCCCATAAGAAATATCAAAGTTTTTCTGATAGTATAGAAAAGATTTGCTTATGCAAGTAAAGGATGCAACGTATGGTATAGGAAGACATAGACATCCATGAAGATTTTCAGTAATTCTGGTAAATGTGTCTGGAGGTTGAGGCATGGCAACTGGACTTCTTTAGGGTTTGAAACATTTTCACTGCTTATCCAAGAACTTCAATCTGAAGAAGCTACTCAAACCAAAAAGAAGTTATAGGAAGACAGTTTTCTGCATACAATCCCTCTTGATGCCCATCCTCTGTTTTCTGACCAGTCTTGTTTAAGAAAAGTGACAGTTTTAATTTTAACCATAATAGGTAATGGTTAGTATGAAGATAGTTTAATGTTACATCTGGCAACCACTATATTGAGGACTGGTGAAGGGTCCTTTAAAATACTCAAATATTGCAATATCTGGATTTAGAGCAAGCTATTTTCCTCTTAACTATATCTCAAAAATTGTTATTTTTCTAGGAGAAACAGAAAATGTATTAACTTTTTTCATAAGTGTATGTTTTTTACTGCTAAGATATATTAGAACGAAATTTCAAATTGTACTGATATTATGACACGCTCATAAGCGATCCACAGCATAATTCTGTACTTAAAATGCAGGGATTTCTTCCCCTAGTTGATAAGCCATTCTATTTTAATTTGACTCTAAATCTACACAAGATCTTTGTGACAAAAAAAAATTTTCCGGTCAAAATGAAGACAGTCCTACAATTAATACTATTTTTTTTCTTTTTTCAGGTAACTACTAAAGGATCATATAAAAACTAGATTTGGTCTAGTCTAGTGCCTGTCTTTTGCTGACAGTTAAGATGTTGACTCAAAAGAGATCAGTATGCAATGCTGTATACTTCATCAGTTTTATGAAAGTTGCCAGACAAAACTTTAACTTAAATGTTTGTCCCTAATGATTTTATTGATCCTATTGATTAAATTAAAAATAAAAGACAGAATAATCAATTCCTCGCTATATCTTAAGAATAATTTCAAATGTATAAGAAACTGTATTATAAGTAAAAACTAAAGGACATTAGGACATTGTCAGTAGCCCTAGTATTTTATGATAATCTCTCATCCAATATTGATCAGGTCCCACACCTGCTTCACTTTTCATCTCAAACCTACACATCCTTTCCACTCCCAGTACCACAATTCTGATCGGAGACAGAAAAGAGCAAAAAAACTGAGCCACTAAAATTAAAACACTGTGTTGCTAAATTGCTACGGCATGACCTCAAGGATTAGGTTTGGGGTTTGGGGGGCAGGGAATATGCTGCAGAGGCAGGTTTCCTACTGTAGTTTAGCAATTGTTCTACAAGTAGTCAAGTACTCCTTGCTTAACAATGGTAATTGAAACTGCCAATTCCATCAGTAAGTGATGAAGTTGTAAATCGCAATGTCACACTACCTTGCCAGCTTAAAAGAGCAGTTTAAGTTGCCATTGCCAAGCAAATCCCACAGTACTAAGTGTGATGTCATACGATCCCATTTGCCACCTCCTGCCAACTGCCCCATTGACTTTGTTGGAATTCAGCAAGGTAAGTCACAAATGGTGATCACACAACTGTGGGATCACAACCATCATAATTGCTATCTAGTTGCCAAGTGCCCTTTAAATTGCAATCCTGTGATTGTGGGGTTGTTAAGACAACCGTAACTGAGAGGAACAGTGATAGGTCTCCCATCATAACTCTGAAGTGTCAGGCTCATTCAATGAGATCTATCTGTGATGTCAACCAGTAAAACCGCTTTTAAACCAAGATATCCTTGTTTCTAGTCCCTAATCACCGCACCACCTTGGTATCTTTTTCCGTCTCATAAATAGACCCAAGAGTATGTGTAATCCACATGAAACACATCTTTCATTCAGGCATTTAAGACTACAGGTATCTCTACTCCAATTTGTCGAGACTGCTTGGGCCAAAGCTACTCCTTTGATATTCAAGAAGGGAATCATCACAGCCTATATTCTTTCGAGCTGACTAAATTAATACATCCATGTCGTCTTAAGAAGCTGCACCTAACAATTACACTTATTATATATGTGCTTTCTTAACAAAATACCTTATCAGCCCTGCAATAGCTGGAGTGAACCTTTTGGATTTTCTCCCAATTAATAACTCTTGTTTTTTCTCGTTCTTTCTTTTTTTGGTACATGACCGGCAGGGTCCTTCAACACAGCAGTGAAATGGGACAGCTAATTATCAACGAATCCACCCTGCTGCACCACATTTGGCAACTTTTATCAGCGCAGGACAGCTGCATTCTCTGTGTTTGAAGTGAAATGTCACTCTCTGCTATGCAACAAGACTTACATCACTAATGATGCCTTGACGCTCCAAAGAAACAACGAAAGCCTAATTAAAAATTCAGATTTGTTCTCCTAAGCATAACAATATTAACTGCTTTTCCATCAGGGCCTTGTTACATCTTTCCAAAATGTTTGGCTATCCCAAAAAAAAAAAGGCATAAGAGGAATAGGATGAAAAACCGTTGTAGACTTGGGACATTCTTGGAGCATTTTAAAAAGGCTGTTATGGTTGGAACCAAACCAAGGCACAATCATGTAAACCAGATGATTTTTTTTTACTTCTCTCCTTCAATTCTAATTACTACACTGCACATTGTTTTTGTAAGAAAAATGGTTCCATACAGATTTATTAGCTGTAATACTCGGGGTTGCTTTTGGTTTCTTTAAATATCCAACAGATTTTAAAGGAGCGGGGGAATTGTATGGCAACTAGAAACTACAAATAGGTGATGACTTATTAAACTGGCCCATTTCACTTGACATTAAATATTTGAAAACTAACATAATCCACATATATTCCGAAGTTCAATTTGGTTGATAAAAAGTTAAATCAGGATTTGTTCAATCCAAAGTGTTAATATAATAAATGTTCATATATTGACAAATAACTAATGATTCACAGCCATGTCTTTCAATCCATGATGATGTCAAAATACTTCTACATTACCTAATTGCACCATGTAGTTTGTAATTATGACTAGCTCAAGGTAAGCCCAACCTACCTCACAGGTTGTTGTTGTGGAGAAAATAGGAAGAGGAAAGTATCTTGGATATGTTCACCATCTTGAATTATTTATTAAAATAACCAAGATGGGATATAAAATAAAATAAAATACAGTACAATAAAAATATAAAATAATAAAATAACAAAATAAGGAGTATTATGTATGTTTGCCACTTTAAGTTACTTATAAATTTAAAAAGTGGGATAAAAATTAATTAATTAAATGAATGAATAAATAAGGTCACCCAGCTGCCTTTGTGCCTAAGATAGGACTAAAACTCACTCCTGTTTCTTGCCTGATGTCTTAACCATTACACCAAGCTGGCTCTCAGTATAATATAATCAGAGTTAGATACAAAGAAATAGAGCCATGGTGGAGTAGTGGTTAGAATGGGGTACTGCAGGCTACTTCTGCTGACTGCCGGGTACCTGCAATTTGGCAGTTTGAATCTCACCAGGGTCACGGTTGACTCAACCTTCCATCCTTCTGAGGTTGGTAAAATGAGGACCCAGATTCCTTGGGGCAATATGCTGACTCTGTAAACCACTTAGAGAGGGTTATAAAGCACTGTGAAGCAGTATATAAATCTAAGTGCTATTGCTAAATATAAAATTATCACTATAATACAATTACTTAAAAATAGGGTGTTTATGATTTCAAACAAAATATGCACAAAGTAAACAGCTATATAAAATTCATTTCATCTTTCCCAATTGGGTACCCATTATTGCCCAAAAACATTAAGTAGATTCAGGGACCACAACAACTAAATTGTTAAGAGAAGCAGTTGCTAAACCACAACATTGCTTATGATCCTACTTTACCTTCCCTTTGCTTTACTAATCTGCAAAGGTGGTAAATGTGAGGATTGGTCATAGTGTTACTTTTTCATCACCATTATAACTCTGATGTTAAACAGGGTAGTTGCAAAACAACTACTGTACATTAAACCTATGTAGCCATTATATGTGCTATCGCAGCTGTCTTCTTTTACCAAGTGTATGACCAATAGTTTTCAGTTTGTCTGATTTTATTTTATATTTACAACTTTAAATTTATTTATTTATTTATTTATTTATTTATTTATTTATTTATTTATTTATTTATTTATTATTTGGATTTATACCCCGCCTCATTTCCCGAGTCAGGGGAACTCGAGGCGGCTAACAACATTTTAAAACAATGGATACAATATAAAAAAATCTAAACACACACAATCCGCAATCAATAACAAAATAGCCAATCATTATCCAATGTTACAGCTAACTTAAGCTAGGAATAATATAGGGCAGAATTCTCTTCACAGTGGATCTGTTCAAATTTTAGAAAAAGATTCTTTTCTTCAAGGTTCAGAAAAAACATACTGAAACTAGGACCTTTACATTTGCTATGTTAGCAATGGCAATAGGAATGACTACATATTGATCCAACCATGTTTTGAGGGTTCTCTTCAGAGGTGGTATTCAGCCAGTTCTGACAGGTTCAGGAGAACCTGTAGCGATCATTTTGATTGGTTCGGAGAACTGGCAAATACCACCATTGAAGAATTTTGAATGAACAAAATATGGTTTAATATTTACGGGACACCATGGATTTCATAGGGGGAACAAACGTTCTCTTCAAGGTCATTTTTATGTTTATTTATTTTTAAGAAATGATATTGGCTGAAAGTCCCTGGCACAGTGCATGTTAAGTCTTAAACACATTTTGTTCCAGGTCACATAGCCTCAGTGGAGATGCAAGCAGGGATGTGCGGGCATTATCACTGCATAAACTCTTAGAACATAACACAACAGAAAAGAACAGAATAGAATAACAGAGTTGGAAGGGACCTTGGAGGTCTAGTCCAACCCCCTGCTTAGGCAGGAAATCCTACACCACTTCAGACAAATGATTATCCAAACTCTTCTTAAAAATCTCCAGTGTTGGAGCATTCACAACCCCTGGAAGCAAGTTGTTCCACTGAAAAACTGTTCTAAACGTCAAAAAATTTCTCCTTAGTTCTAGGTTAAACATAGGCCATCATGTCATGTGGACGTGATTTTCTAATATTTTCAATTACACAATCAAGGAAAATTATCGGAGGACCACTATCTGACAACGAAGAGATTAATAGCTTGCATTCATTTAATATTTTGGATCAACAAGTAGAAAATTGCCACATAACATTGGTATATATTGTTGGAAAGTTGCAGAACCTGCAAGGACATAGGAATTTATGTACCTATAAGTCTGCATTCAGTTGTGGTTACTACTGTATGTTGTCTTTATTTTTAAACATGAATACCAATTTATTTAAAATTGTTGTGCAAATATTACAATCTCCTCTGAAGAAAAACTGTACTTCAATCATTACATGGCTGACTGTGAAAAAAATCTAATTCATCTTCTCATCTTTCAGTTTTCTATGGTTAACTGTTTCCCAGACTACTAATTCCTATTCATTATGTTCCTGTTATCACCATCTTTCTCTTGTACTTCAGTGATCATATATTGCTCCTCAACTTCTGCTGTTTCAATCAGCACTAAAATAATTTAATCTCTAATTGTAACTCATCATTTAACTTCAAGAAAAAAAAGAACTCTCTGCTTATCCAATAATAATGGCTCCATTATTATCAGTTATTGAATTTTAATTTTTGAATTGTGTCTTAATAGTTGAAGCTGATATTTTAATTTCAGATGTCACTATTTACTTATGTTTAAAATGGAAAAGGAATACTATTTTTAAAAGACAAGCAATCTTTATTGGTTATATAAGAAATTGTCCATATATTTTCAAACATCTTTATGAAATCACTTAAGATTGTCTGGAACTGGGGTTTGGTGAGCAGCAAAATTAATATCTGGAATAAGTAATAAATGGGATGAAGACCAATAAACTGAAACTCAACCCTGATAAATAACAGGTACTATTACCAGATGGTTAATTAATCAGAAAATAGATGTTTAAATTATATGGATACGGCTGTATGCACTGTAAGGAATAGATATTTATTTATTAATGACTTAGTTATGTTCTAATTATTCTACCAAACTCCAGGCAGTTTACAGTAAAATCCCTAAAGACAGCAAAAAGAATCAAGTATAAAGACGAAAAGTTAAAATGAACATTAGCAATACAATTAATTCAAAATTATTGAAAACAGCTCGTGAAACACTTAATTCCCAAAGTTGCAGTGACAGTGTTTTTGCCATTTTTCTTATGGATGGAGCCCAACTAAATAAGCACAAGCTTTTCTACAGAGTTGGGGCAAACATAAATAAAGGCTTTTTCTTGCGTCCTATTTTCCTGCCCTAGAGCATTACTTGGATGATCACAAAAATGGTTAGATTCTCCTTGGAAAAGATGGTTCTGAAAGTAATCCAGACCCAAACCACATACAGTTTTATAGGTCACCAGCCGATAACCCGGCGTTGCCCGGGTATTTATCCCAATCCTGAATGGCGATATCATGTGGCAACGTAAGTGTGGAATGGACTGTTCTCCATCCTTCCATTAACATCTCTGCAATAATGTCTCCGCAATTCCTGAAGAGGCAATGGCAAGAGCAACTTCTCCCTAAGTCCTGACTTCGGCGACAATTCAATTAGTTAAAAATGTTTTCCCTGTGCCCCCAGAAGCGTCACAAAATGTCATCTCGTATGTGATCTGTGTAACGTACGTTGCGTCGGTCTCATAGCAGTGTAGGCAAGCCCCATTACAAATGCTCCCTTGTGGAATACTGTGAAGCCATTACCATAGCAACTCCACTGCTGTAGGCTGTATCTTCACATCACAGAACACCCCCCTGAGGGATCAGAACACACACCCCGAGGAGTATTAGGGGTGTTTTACTCTTACAGTATTTGTTTCCAGAGAGTAAGAAATCTGTGTACCAAGTTTGGTTGAAATTGCTTGAACTGTTCCAGAGTTATGCTGGAACATACACACACACATCCATTTTTACATAGATAGATAGACGGACAGACAACACCTTTAATTGGGGTTGGGAATTAAGAGGGACTAAGTGCTTTGTTTGTGAAGTCCAAGTTATCAGTTCGGATTAGGGGAATGATTGTTGCTTTCCTGGACAGAGAGAACCTGGCGAATCTTGTGCGTTAGGTAGCTTTTCAGTGAAATTACTACACTGTACTGTTTGCAGGGCTAACTTTGAAGACTATTTAAAAAGCACAGCTTGTCCAAGAAAAAAGACCCTATATCATATAATTGATTCCATTGATACTTAAATAACTTTCAGATGTTTATTTAATTCTAAGGGAGTTATATCTGTTTGTTTAGCAATTAGTCCCATTTCATCCTAAGACACACACTTGTAATGATAAGTGGGAATCTTTGGGAGATGGGGTGGGGAGAACAGATGTTTCCCAGAGAATGATCAGATAAGAGGGAGAGGAGCCCACAGCTGCACAACAGACTGTTGAAGGGATCCTCACTAACTTATCAGGCTGTAAAAAGAGACAGTGAGATTTGATTTGTACTTTCATGTGAAAGATTCTGTTAATAAAGTAAGAATTTGCCCATCTGGTCTATTTCCTGTCTTGTCTACCTGTGAGGGCTGGCAACAGTAGGTCATCTTCAGCAATCCTGGTTAGGATCCATCATCTATGAAGATAGCATTATTTTGGGAGAAAGCTTCCTCCTCAGCCCACTAATCATATTAACTTGCAGGAATGCATGGTAGGTGTTAGGCAAATACCCCTTTATGTTTCTTGGCATTTTAACTTGATATTTTATGCAGCTCTTTTTATTCTGCTCTTCTGCTGTTGTTATTTTTGCCGTGTATTTTTTTAGAATGGAAGCTTTTATATAGCGATGAAATATTCATAAAATAAAATAAGCATTAAAAATATCATTACTCTCCTGGGAAGAATGCACAATCTTCCTTTTTCTAGTCTTCAGGAAGAGTTTGACAATATATTTATTCAACTATGCCCTCAACAATTTCAGTGAGCTATGCTTTTAATTAACATCTTATGTTGCAACTTTCTTCTGTATTTTGTCTTGTTTTATCATTTTGTGCTTTATTCCTTTATATCATTTCTATCATATCTGTTTATCATTAAAACAATCCCAAAGTAAAGTCTAATTTGAGACTTTCTTATGTTGTATTTTTAAACTGAATTCTACTTCTGTAATTTATGCTGAACTATTACACTACAAATCTATTAATTATAAACATTTCTCCATCAAGGGAATCTGTTCTTTTCATTTTTACAAAATTTCTGGTTTTCAACTTTTTGATGATTATTGTTATTATGAATTTACATATTTTGGCTCTTAGCCCAATACATCTTGGGTTGTATATTTATATTGTAATAAAGTTAGAAGTTTTGAATCATTGTTAGAAAGCAGTAATTTCATTCATTAATAAAATACAGTAAGCATAACTTTTTATGTTGAACTGCTGGATCCCTGGACAATTTCTTATAGCATTTAAACAAGATACACCAGATTTAGAGCTCTTAATCCTAAGAAGTTAGTACTTTCCTGCCATGATTCATTTTTAGAATGTAAATATTTCACTTATAATACAATCGTATGAAAAAGTTTATACCAAAGGGACGAAATTAATATCAGCAGCCCTAAAACAGTTCAAGGCAAAAACTTTTGCTCAAGTTTTATATGGAAGATAACAGAATAACAGAGTTGGAAGGGACCTTGGAGGTCTTCTAGTCCAACC
>JANHGC010003638.1:0-21870 GCA_027560395.1 Boaedon fuliginosus
AAACTTTTTAATTAAAAAAAATAGCTTGGAGTATTTAAACTAACGGTTGTAATATGTCAGATCAAGCTGTCTATGATCCTTGCTATTGGAAAACAAAGGTGAATCTGTTGAATGGAGAAGGAGATGGTTGGGTTTTCTCCATTGTACAAATTCAACTATGATAAACTGTCTTTCAAGGGATACTAAAATATAGGCAGAACTATCCTCCAAATGGTTCAACTTGTCACTATCTTTTCTTCTGTTCAACATAGAGGAATCTTAAGACTTCGTTGATCAATATATAAGCTGATCACATATAAGGCACAATTGCCACTTTCTTCAGTCCAGATCAAGAAAGTGACTGAAGCTTCAGGTTTAGTAGCAACTGTGTGCCACAGGAAATGCTTGATCACAGCCCAAACAATGAAGCCCTGATCTCAGCAAGGAGCAAAGTAGTGTTCTAAGAAATGGCATGCCTTTCTTTTGTAGTTACTTCCATACAGAGTGCAGCAAACGTTTTGAAGCAGGACATGAATGTTTTATCAAGAGTACGTGCATACAAAACCACAGAACTCAAATCATTTTTCTTTTGGTGGTTACAATTGCTAAATCAGATGGTCTGCATACAACAAGCCTACTATCTTCACTATGTGAGTCAAAATGTTGAATTCAGCTGATCACTACAGCAGAGTGGGCAATCCCAGTGTTGCATGAATCCCTAGCCCCACTTATTTTGCAGCCCTCGGGGCTTCTGAAATCACAAGCTGTGGCATGATTTTCAAGCAGAAAATGTCAACATTCCAAGTAATGCACCCATAGAGAGCAGAACTCTGAAGCAGGCAAATTCCTCGAAGAACAATTCAGGAAATCTGTAGTAGCTTAATATAGCTGAATGGCAAAGAAACACTCAAGAACATCTCCTTCCCAAAATGAAAATAAGAAAAAATATTGGAAAACTCTGGGTCACCCACTTGCCATCGTTGCCTTGCAAACTGTACTTTTCCGAAAATGCTAACACAGCACCCGGTTATCAAAAACTGTCCTTTACAAATTGCAGTGATCATGGACAATCCCTTTATCTGTTATGAAAGCTTTTTCAGCCTGGTGCTCTGTAAACCCTCAAAATCTTGGCCATAGTACCTGAGACAGGCTGAGCAGAATAGCTATCTGAAAGATATCAAGTTGCCTAAAGATGCCTTAAAATTGTTCTCTCATTGCTTCTTTTTATTTCACTGAATGTTGATCACAGTGGGAAAACATGTGGTCTTCTAAGTAGTGTTGGAGCACAATTCATATAATTTCTTACCATTGGTTATGCTGACTAGACCTGAAGGACATTAGATGTCAACAACATTTACTGTATTACACATGGATCATCATTGAATCCAGACTCAAATTTCTAGCCCCAGCCAAGACGTTAAGTGGGTGATTTCAAGTCTTCATTATCTCTCAGCCTGCTTTGTAGACCTTAAGCTTTCAAAGGCTTGTAAGGGATAAACAAGACAGGAATAAACTGCCCTAAATTTCTTGGATACAAAGAGCCATGTGAATGGAAAAATTAAATAAACAGCAGGAATAAAATGTGAAATGGCTTGTCAAGCAGTAATAAGTTAATCCTGATACATTTTCTAAGTTGCTATCTAGAAGCTGTTCTGAAAAGAAATGTTGTCTGTTTTGCTGCTATTGTGGGAGGAAGATGCACACTTTCTGCTAACTGAAGCACTGACAAAATTAAGATGCCAAGAAAAAAGCAACAGAAAGATTAAAAAACATCTGCTGTCATGTGGATTTGCTTAGAATCTTTTCCATACAGAAATGACACATTCCTCTATAGATCTCTAGGTAAACATCAACTTCACTTTCACACTGATCAAAATAGTTTCTTTTGAAGAGAAAAAAAATACCAGTCAACTCCCACGCTGGATATAACAAACTCTTTGTTTTTCAGAGATCATCCTCATTCTCTTGCAGGGCTCCACACAGTATCAGTAACATTTCATATGCAGATTCAGCTAAATAAAACTGCATAATGTATTTATTTAGACCTTACTGTCTCTATACTGCATTACACTTTGTGTAGTTCACTGCAAAAAGAAAAATTAGGTTCCCATATCTTAGGAGAATACAATCTAAATAGAAATCTCTTCTTTGGGTCTATTATCCTTGCATTCTTTTGGAAGAATAATTTATTTTGTAATTCTTTTTCATTCCTGATTTACCTATGGTTATTCTATTGGTATTTTCACTTATTTTACTTTTTTCTTCCACTTTGCATGATTTTCCTTCCACTCACCTCTGGTTCTTCCATAATCACCATTATGGTGATTATGCATTAAGCATTAAGCATAATATTCATCAGCATCTGATACATTTTTATTTTCATATATATCTACAATACCTTCTGATAATACTTTCATTCTTAATTAAATTTGCATCTGTAATTCACACGCCTAGTCTGCTAAAGGGATGCGGCGGCTCAGTGGGTAAGATGTTGAGCTTGTGAATCAGAAAGGTAGGGAGTTTGGCAGTTCGAATCCTTAGTGGCGCATAATGGAGTGCACTCCCATTACTTGTCCCAACTTCTGCCAACCTAGCATTTAAAAAACATGTAAAAAAAATGCAAGTAGAAAAATAGGGACCACCTTTGGTGGGAAGATAATAGTGTTCCACGGGCCTTCGGCATTTAGTCATGCCGTCCAAATGACCACAGAGACATCTTCGGACAGCACTGGCTTTTCGACTTTGAAATGGAGATGAGCATCACCCCCTAGAGTCGGGAACCAACTAGCACATATGTGCAAGGGGAACCTTTACCTTTAGTCTGCTAAAGCATCTGAATTGCAAAGGTTTTAATACAGGAGTAAACAATTTCTTGATACATTTGTTTTTCATTTATTATGGCACAAACTTTCAAAGGCTACAGCCCACTTTATTATATCAGTGGAGATTTCTCTGCGCCCTCTCTGTATTGTGATTATAGTTGTCTATTTGTCGGTATGTGTTGTGAATGCAGATTGCATGCCAGATATCAGGCTCATACATGCCCATGAGTGAAAGGTAACTTTCTGTCATGTACACTCTCAGAGCAGACCTGCATTTTATGCCTGGCCCATTAAGAGTACTGTACAAGTCACTCACTTCTTCCTGCCTATAAGATTGGATGGACTTGTCCTCCTATTCCCAGCCTTTTGAAAATGCATTCTGCAGGCGTGTTCTGCTGCTTGATCCTCTAATGGCTTTAAGTCAATGAACCATCCTCAGTCTTAGAAGCTCATGCTCCTTTCAACCCTTATATCCCGCAGTGGCATCCTTTCCATTTCTGACCCAGGATGAGTGAAGCCAGATTTTTTGGCTTTCTTCCCTCTGCTCACAGGACTGCCAACCTTCCCTTCCCTTTATTTTTCAAATAATGTTGCTACTTAGTTTCTCTAAAACTGGATTCCCAATTTATGCTTTCCACAAAGTTTCCATGGACCCACAAGAATGTGGGAGCAAAAATACCCCAACCTTTTCCTTGTTATTGTATCATTTAAAACTGCAGTATAAATATATGGGGGGGGGAGGAAAGGAGTCCACATAAATGTCAAAAGAAATAATGTGGGAAGGGGATTGAAGGCATCTATGTGGTCAAACAACAGAGAAAGCAAAGGCAAGGCATGAAAAATAAAGAAAAGAAAGGCAGCCACTGATACAGTGAATTCTACCCTTTGTTGTGGCTTCACAGCTGGCTGTGGCACTGATGGAGGAGAGTGACTCAGAGGGAGAGTTGGCAGCAGACAAACAGGAGGTGCCGGTGGTTGACACTATGCCAGTGGCTGGCCCCTCGACAGTCTGTGGAGCTGACAATATATGACAGTGGGGAATCCCTAAGTGATGCCAGGATCAGGAGGAGACTTAGAAGGGAACAGCAACGTAGGAGACCATAAGGGGCTGAGCTACAGAGGACCAGTAATCGACTACACCCAAGAGCAGTTAAAAGGGGTGTGGGTGTGACCGGTTCATCGCAGGAAACAAACTTACTATCTTCTGAGAGCATTGTCTGATTCCAAGTCTTGAATTTCTGTTCAGATTTATTCTCTTGAATTTGGTGAGTGCCTAATCAGCTGACATTTTGCCTGGACTCACTTAGGACATATATCAGTAGTATTTGTGTTCCTGCTCAGTCTTTTTGCAAAAGACGGACTGTTTCAGAGTTCTGTGCAAAATAAACCTTTGCTCCTTTAAGGATTGGCCTTGATTCATGATTCTCAGGCGTGGGTCAGAACACCCTTCCTTCCTTCCTGGGTGGAAGGGTAAGAAACAGGAAATAATCAGTCAGATCTTTCAGCGGCTGCCTGGTACCCTATATTCCTTTGGCGCTGAAGTCTTTTACAGGTAGACCTCACTTAGTGACTGTCCTGCTGAGTGAGTGTTCAAAGTTACAATGGTGATGAAAAAATAATGTTAGACCACTCCTCACCCTTATGATTAGCACAACATCCTCAGTGTTACGGGATTGTCATTTGTGCACTTCCCAGCTGTCTTCCAACAAGCAGAATCAATGGAAAAGCTGGCAGTAAAATTGCATGTCCTGGCCATGTGATGCCTTGCTTAATGATCTCTGGTGGCTCGCTTAATGACCAAGCAGGAAATGATGTCATCGGTTGCAGTCCCTTGAGGTTTCATTTAGCAACTGGATCGCTTAGCAATAGAGTTGCTGGCCCCAATCGTGGTCACTAAGCGAGGACTACCTATACTCACCATTAAGGTGAATGAAGCAGTGTTCATTAACAAGAGACTCCCAGGGGCTGCAATGAGATGTTGGAGAAGAAAGCTAAGTTCTATATAGTGGCCTTCACAGGACTTGCTTCACTGAATCAAGGAAGGTGGAGTTATGTTGTGGAAGACCATAGCAATGTCAAAAATTTCTAAATTCCAGAGTCCACTGCAGTAAACAGGATTGAGGATTTAATTTGGTGCCAACCTTTTCTCTTTGTTTCTGAAATAGAGATTATATTCTAGAATGGCCTTAAAAATAGTTTCTAAAAACTCAGTTATCATTTCACTTGCTACCATCTTACAAACACAGAAGGCAGGGAAGGAGAAAGGGGTAAAAATGTTAAGAGGTGAGTAAGCCTTCATCCACTTTGGTACTGATCCAAAGCTAAACATCACCCTTTTCCTTTTGCATGTGCCAAAAATAGGAACTGACTCAAGACATGACAACTGCAATCCTAAACCATCCAGAGACCAGTCTTTCCTACAGAAATTATTAAAATGTTTGCTACAACTGAGTGTATTATCCATTATTATATATATTGCAGATCTGCCAGGAGTATGTAAGTTTGCCCTTGGCAGAGGCTGGCACAGTGGCATTACAAGATGACCACTTAATGTGGAAGATGCTGCCAGTTAACAATCCTGCAAGGGGGGGGGATTAAATTTCAGCATCCAATGACTTTTCAAAAGCTATTTAACTTCACAGTCTTTTCCTTTACAAAGTAACAAACAAAGGAAGGAAATCCTTGTTTCACTCTAACTGCCCTGTGGAACATCCGCTTGGAAAGTGAACAGAAACTCCGACCTGCCACACCTTAGAGAGGGGGAGGGAGGGAGGGAGAAAAAGATGGGGGAAGAGAAGAGAGGGAGGGAAGGAGAAAGGGGGGAAGAAAGAGAAAAGAGAGCGAGCGAGCGAGCCCTTCGCTAGAAGGCTTCTTTCAAAGGGCAGCCGGTCCAAGACCGCGTCAGTCGCCGCTCCCTGGGAGGCTCCGCTCATTCGCCCCGTATCCGAAGTTGAGGAGGGGTCTTGTTGATCGGAACTGCAATCCAGCCCATCCAGTAACCACTCTTCCGATACCTAAAGGGCACGGTCCCAAATCTTCCTCTCCTCCAGCGGTTCTCTGAATAGGAAAGTTCCCGTAAAATCCTTGCACTCCCCGAGAGAGGAAAGTAATTAGTTTCTAAATTCAATTTCACCTTTAAACTCTCATAACGGAAAAGGGGAGGCTCTGTCTCAAAGCCAGCTCCTGTAAACACTACAAATCCTGCAAAGTTTCGTTATTTGCCCCTTTTACTCTTAATCCCCTTTTTCTCTTCAATGTGCTCGACCCGCCCTCTGATTCGGGGCAGGGTCTCGAGGAAGATCCTCACCCATCCCAGTAGAGTTGTTTGGAAGTTGAGTCATGGCAACTGGAATTCTTTTCTTGTTGGTTCGAAATGTTTCGCTGCTTATTTAGCTACTCAGAAAAGCGAAACATTTCGAGCACACACACACACCACACACAAAGCCCAGTTACCATGGCACAACTTCCAGATTGGATCAGATGACATGACAGCAGTTGTTTCGATATCTAAACGGCTGCCACAAAGAAGTTGGGGCCAACCTATTCTCCAAAAGCACCGGAAGGCAAGACAAGAAGCAACGGTTGAAAACTAACCAAGGAGAGAACCGACTTAAAACTAAGGAGAAATTTCCTGACAGAACAATTAATCAGTGGAACAAGTTGCCTCCGGAAGTTTCAACGCTTTGAAGAACAGATTGGACAACCATTTCTCTGAAACGGTACAGGTTTCCTGTCTAAGCAAGGGGTTGGATTAGAAGACCTCCAAGGTCTCTTCCAACTCTGTTATTCTGTTCTGTTCTGTTTTGTTCTCAGCTGGGAAGACCAACGAGGCGGCTCCCCGAGCACCCGAAGTCCCGCGTGTTCAATCTTACCTTGCTGTATTTCTTAAGTCTCCTCTTGCGCGCCTTACTTGCGCGCTCCGTTTTCCTCGGCGGCGGCGGCTGGTCGCCGTCCCAAGCGAGAGGCTGGTAGTTGTCCGGGAGGGCGGCGAAGGCCACTCTTTTGGAGGCGCAGCCAGACAACTCCTCTTCTTCAGGCTGGTCTTCGGGAGCCGTCGGGGCCTCCACGTCCCGCCGTTCCTCCTGTTCGAGGATGTAGACCTTGTCCTCCGCGGGGTTGCGGCGCCGCCGGAATTTGGCTCTCAGAGCGCCCGCCACGGGCATCGCGCCGAGGGAGAAAGGCGGGGACGCTTTCGAAGCCTTCCTTCCCTGTACCCCCGACCCGAAACAGGCCGCAGAAGTTCCCTGCGCAACGGAGCCCGACAACAGGTGGAGCTCCAAGAGACAGGCGAGAGCGGACTTCTGTCGGGTCTCGCCACAGGAGATGGGGAGAGGCGGCTGAGGAGGGCCCTTCCCTGCTCTGGGCAGGGATTTTGCCAGCGCCTCGCCAGAGTTCAACGTCCAGCCTCGCGTTGCACTGCTGACACCGCCAGCAGGCGCAGCCTTGGAGGTTCCTCTGGGCTTCCAGCGCCTGACCGTACGCAGGAATCCAGCGCTGGAATTTGTATGATCAGATCAGGAAGGAAAGGCTGGGCCTTTTTTTTTAAAGGCAGAATGTCCGGTAGCTGAAACCTCTTTTTTCATCGGATACTAAAGGAATTTGCTTTGGAGTTGGAAGCGCTGTGGTTCCAATTGCCCTCTTACTCCCCGCCCCCCCAATCGTTGCTTTTGAACCTTTGACTATGTAATCTGTGGTTTCAACTTTCTAATAGAACAAGTAAAACTAGAATTAATAAAATTAGGTAATTAAAAGTGAAGAATCCACTTTAGATTATCTACAGTTATAAAGACCTACTTGAAAATAAAGAAGCCAGTTTCTCAGTGCAGTTCAGAAACAAGAGAAGTGAAGTTCTTACTTCTAGGGATAGCAGGTAAACCTTCCCAGGTGATCATGAAAGCCCCAATTCACAAAGCATTAGGTCGACTTACAGTGAGACTTTAGAAATATTTAATGGCTCATTTTGTAGAAGCTCCTACTTTGAAGGTCCTTTTTCAGTCAAGGCGGCTATGGAGCCAAGTCAAGAAGTGTCACAATTACTGCTATTTCCTTGCCATTTTCCCTATTAGGTTTATCTCTTCTAAGTATCTGTGGTGCATGTAAATCGTATATATTTTGCTATCTTTTCTTGCCTCCAATAAGTAACCTTACTGATCTCATCCAAACAAAATAAAATACTTTAATATTTAAAATATGAAGAACCTCATGAGCAACTTTTAATATGTCCTTCTGATTTTCTGGCAAAATGGAAGTACTGAAATGTTTTTTTTATTTCTTAAGTTTGATTTCTTAAGTACCAGGTAAGCTCCTGATATTTGCTTTATTGGATAATTTATTGAGTGAAAGCAATAAAATAGTTTATTGCTTTTGTTCAACATTATATTCAGCTGTCCAGTTTAACCTACGTTTTTACTGTTTTGGTGGTTTGTTATCCAAGTAGTAAACAACACTATTTTGCTTCTATATTGAGGAATGTGCTGAGACTTTCATGTTTTTGGACTGCGCTTTGCTTCTCATCACCTCTAGTCATTTGTCCATATTACATGGATTTGATGACAGTTCAAATCAGGGTTTTAAAATATTCTCAACCAGATTGTTGTTTACTCCTGTTAAGTCTCCTCCTCTTCTGAAAATATCAAGAAATCCAATTTTCTTTTACAAGTCAATAACCTTTTGTAAACAGTTCTTGATTGACTTGATTTTGACAAAAATCAAGAAAAAGAGGAAAGAAAGCATATTTATGAAACAGGAGGTCCTCTTAACAGGTTAGTAATTATACAATGGCTAAACTAGACCTGCAATTAATTCACATCCTATTTATTATGCAACAGGCAGGCTAGGGAAGCCTGAGCAGCCATTCCCACCACTTTCTATTTACATAACAAACAAACGAAGAGGCTGGTTAATTGAATTCATATAATCAACACTCAAGCTTAATTTAGCTCTCATAAAAGAACTCAGGAGAGAGAAAAAAAAAGACTTGGAATAAATACCACCATTCTTTTTCAAATTTCTAGAGTGTGCTTTCCATGCAGACTGCAGAGATTTATAATCATGTTGCCTGTCTGAATTCCCAATAATCATCCAGCAATAACAAAATTCAGAGTTTGAGATATATCAATGCACAGTATCTATAAGAAATTTGTAGTACTGTGCTATGAACAAACATCCGTGGCTTTAGAGTTCTATCTTATATTGTATGCTAGGATTGTTTCTTTAGTTATATCCTGCTAGCAGAAGTTGATTAGCAACTTCCTGATTTCTTCAGTTACTATAGGAATTCAATATATTAGATCAAGTATTAGCTCATGCCTC
The DNA here is from genome assembly GCA_027560395.1 of Boaedon fuliginosus. Taxonomy (NCBI): domain Eukaryota; kingdom Metazoa; phylum Chordata; class Lepidosauria; order Squamata; family Lamprophiidae; genus Boaedon; species Boaedon fuliginosus. The sequence continues at coordinate 9,114 of JANHGC010003638.1, forward strand.
AATGTCCAACTGCATTAGAATTTCCAAGTACTAAAAAGAATCAAGAATTACACATATCCCCCCAAAGGAATCATCAGAAAAAGTGCCACAAGGAGTTCAGTTTCTGATGCTCATTGCAAGAAAGTATCTACATATTGTATATTCTGAGGTTGAATGAAAATAGACCTGGTCTCTTAAAATAGGCTTAAAAGGACAGTAGCATCTGCCATCTGCAGCTGAACTAAAAGTTCCTTTTGTACAGCCCTGAGCGTACCATTTGATGGGACCTAGGATACTTGTAGTCCTTGACTTACTATATCATTTGTTTAGAGACCAAAGTTGTGACAACACTGAGAAAAGTGTTTTACAAATGGTCTTCACTCTTTATGGCCATTGCATGTTACGGCATCTCTGCAGTCATTTGATCAAAATCTGGCCACTTGGCAACCAGCATGTATTTACAACAGTTGAGTGTCCTGAGGGTCACATGATCACAATTTACAAACGGCTCACGGGTTTCCAACAAGCAAAGTTAATGGAGGACGTCAGATTCATTTAATGACTGCATGGTGCCCTTAACAGCTGCAGCAAAAAAGATCATACAATGGAGCAAAGCTGTCTTAACAATTGTCTTACTTGGAAATGGAAATTTAGTGCTCAATTATGGTTGTTGAGGACTACTCATATTGAACAAATCAAGCTGGTGATCTTTCTCAAAGTGCAAATGATTAGGCTCAAATTATCATTTTTGGACAAGTTATATTTATTTATGTTACATTTTGATCTGTCCATCTCCCATAGAAGGGGTTATGCAAAGGGCCAGGCTTCCTTGACAAATTTATAAGGTTGGAAGAAAGAATATGTCTACCTAGCACCAAGGTGGATGCATTCAATTATGATGGTAATGGGTGCATCAGTGAAAGACCTGAATAACCAGGGTGAGAGCAGAAAATCTAAGTGGTCACTGAATTAATGAAACTTTATATATTTTATAAAGTTTTCAAATGTGTTTTTCCCTAGGGTCCATCTTCCACATTCACTTGCCTACTCATGGAAAATAATATCTGTAATTTGCAGATTCATCTAAAAGTAAAGTAAGTATTCTTACCATATGAAAGGAGACCCCTCTCTCAAAATGTGAGTGGTTACCCTAGGCTGCTGATGCAACTAGAAGAGAAAATCCTCAACTATTTGTGAAGACCTAAGCAATTAAAACTGTATCCAAAGCTCAGTAGTCTTGTTTTCCAAAACAGGGAAATTCTTTAAGCCAAATGTCTTGATTCAGCTTTATAGCTATAATTATTCAAGCAGTTGCTTTATATGATTTTGTAGCAATCAATGCAGGCTACACTGAGATGTTGTGGAACTTACATAGTCACAAAAACTAAGCTAGTGAGGTAAATCTAGTTAAATTCACTAAAAAATGAAGCCTTTTATAACCCCTGTATTAGTGGCTGTTTGAAACCCAATTTATCTCTCCGTACAAATCTTTTGTTTGGCTATGCGGATCTCTGTTGTTTGCACTGAATGTTCACTAATGCCTGAAAGCCATGTATGGAACAGTTGTTAGCAATTATACACTTGGTCTGAAAATATAAAGAATTTAGACTATGTGGTTTGCACCTACATTTAAATCCAGTGGGAACTTTTTGTAGGACTTCTGCATGATGCAAAATGAAGCATCTGCATAATTAAATTACAATCTCCTATATACATTTCAGATGTTTTCAGGCAGAACTATATTACAACTTGGTTTTGGTTCACCAAACTGAAAAAAACACTCTGGTATGTATACTATAGCTATTCTACTGACATGGGTTTCCAATTGTACTAAGGAATGTGGCTTTGGTGATGAAAAACACCTATACACAAATCCATACTAAGGCATAAAGCTGATGTAGATTATTCCACATTCATTTTTAACCATTGAAAAATTCACAATTTTTTCAATTGTTAAATGCTGAGAACACTTTGATAATGTGGTATACAAATGTGCTAAATGTATCTTTTAAAAGGAAGTTAATTAATGTAAGAACCTGGACTTACAAAAGTGAATTACTTCTAGAAATAAAAATAATAATAATATTAATAAAACTAATAATAATAACAACAACAACATTCAGGCTAATTTTATACAGCTCTTTTGAAATAAAAAGGAAATTTTTATAACTCTGCAAGTCTCGTTGTCCTATAACTGATGGGAGCATTTGTAATCAGTGGATGGATCAATGGATATTCACAAATCTCCAAACTTCCCCTGATGCAAAATATGAAACCAATATCTCTTTCTTCCCCTTTCTCACAATTCCTTTGCGAACTACATCCAGTACTGATTGCTAGATAAAGAATAAGGCGACATATTTGATAGTATGGAGATCTGTTCAAGTAAGTTTTTAATAGAGTGCACCAGTGAATGTGAATTAGGATGACTTTCATTAAAAAAAGTTTAAAGGAATACCAGATAAAAAGGAACACAGTTCTTTCTTGCCAAAACTTCATCTGTTTCCTAAGGCAGTACATGTTCATTGCTGAGCAGAACTGTTACAGAAGAGCTACATCACAGTACAGTACAGCATCTCAAGTCCATCTGTCAGAAGCCATTCTCAAATGGCACATTTAGCTACACTTACAGCCTTCTAAATTCAGGTTACAGAGTTTACCACATTTTTTTTGCTATTAGCTTTTAAATAAAGTGATAATTTTGGGTGATTTTTCTAATCTTTATAGGAGTGTGCAGATGGGGCCATATGTTGAAGTTACAGAAATTACAACATTAAATAACATTGCACAACCAACTGCTATGATTAATTCAGTACAAGATAATCAATATTAAAAATATACCATGTCCCAATGGTTTTGCAGTTTGAATAACTAATTATGAAGGGGTTTTCTTATCTAGGCAACTGCCTGCACACAGCTGCACTTCACAGGTATGATTTATAATAAATACAAGAAAGTGGGCAAAATATTCAAAAGTCAAGGATACATGGGAACAGAATTTATACAATCACATCAAACAATGTAATAAACAATGTAGTCTTAAAAGTATATGAAGATCCATGTATTCTTTGGGGGGAATTATTCTAAAAACCAGTTAATTCCTGAGGTGGCATTTAACATTAATTATAATTTCACAATTCTTGTGCTATGAAAAGCTTAATATGAAGGTAATATTTTCACAAATTGGGAATTGTAGTAGTAGCAAACAGTGTTTCATACTACAATATGGATATATGATGCATATTTTTACTCTAGTGAATCACTGGACCCAAGGATCTAAGGGCGTTTAAGATTGTAAATAAACGTAATCCAACATTTTACTTTATTCCTCAGTGTTTCAGAAACCCACTTCAGAAACATGTAAACATGTTTGCATTTTTTTTCTGAACTAAACACTATTTCTTAAAGGATGGTAAGAGTGAAAAGGGGAAACAGGAGGAATCCTGTGTAGACTACCTGCCAACTTTCTTTGACTGAATTTATATGTGGTTTGTTACAAAGTAAAATTGATTAAGCTACATTTCTGAAAATCATTTTTGTGCATTTTTTTTAAACTATGGACACTTTTTTAAAGAAAAAATGCATGGTAGAGGTCAGATTTATAAAAACCACCAAAAATGGGAGGAAAGACTAGGAGGAAATTTTCAACTCAAAGTAAATATACTTCTGTGCTGATGTCTAAACAACTATACAAGGTCTGTATTTAAGCCTTCTTACTATACAACTTTGTGAACATAAAATGAACAAAATGGTCTATGTACTTACCTGTGTTTTTTAATGTAGGTCATACAGAATTAAATTTTACAATTCAGAATAACTATGTATAACCTTATTGCAAGAGGGACAATCTCTACATGGGGAGTTTCACAGGCCAATCGTATTAGGCATAACCAGTACATTCAAAACAAGCTTGAATCTTCCCTGATCCCAGAAATGTTATTTCTCTCTACAGCTTAAGCTCATTTGCTATTTTGGATGCAATGTTTTTAAAGGCAATAGAAGTTCCCGATATTCGCTTGAAGCGGACTCCGTTGAGTGAAAGGCGTGGCAATTTGCATACTTCCATCTCCCACTGAACAAGGCTATCCTGTCGCGCATCCCCATGAACACAGAAGAGCAGGAATCTTTCTTTTTGCTCGTAGTCACAGTTGTTAGCATCTAATACTTTTCTAATTTCTCTCATCATGTCATTTGGGTCCATGGAACTCGTTGTTTTCATACTCCAGGTGAACCTCAAAGACCGTGGCTTGGAATCTTTGCCATCTTCTTTTTCTCTTTCTTTTGGTTCCCCAGAAGTACTCCTGAAAAGGTAAATAATATTTACACCCAAACAAAGCATTGGGTCAAAATATTTCAATTACAATCTTGCTGCTAAAAGTATCAGTGTAACTCCAAAGGAGACTTCTCGGCTGTCGCCAATTTAGCCTTCTTTAGAGCGGGCCCTCTGAACTCTGTACAGGGCTTTGAAAATACACAAAACAGAAGAGAAAGAAAACATGCTTAAAAAGCAGCAGGAAAAGGCAGCTACCCTGTTATTCTCTAGAATTTTATGCGTATACCTCTTTATTACAGGAGTGTATTTTCCCAATTTAAAGATGTAGATCTAAAAAGCAAAATTAATAATTTTGGATGCTTTTCATTTTTCTTTTTGACAAAAAAGTCTTGAACAAATAGTTTGCTCCAACTACACAGTTAAGTAATTCTTGTTATATTACTTTGGGCGGGGGGGAATCTGCATCCCACAACTACAAGGAATTGTTTTGTGCCATAAAAAACACCAGAAATAACACTAGCACTAGCACAAGTGCATTGTCCTAAACAGCATGGTGTTCTTTGCATCTTCTAAACAAATCAGAAGCATTTGTAAACTAAGCATTCAGTAGGATAATTGGCAGGGGAAAAAATCTCCCCAATATTCAGTGTACTTTAGGCATCAATTGACACACCACATTTATTGATTTATTTAAAAGGTTTATACAGCCACCCATTTTATATCAAACTCTGGGTGGCTCCCACTCTTCCCCAAAAAACATGACATTTTATGAATTTTATGTTCTGGAGCACTTTGTCAATTGGGATATGAAAGAACCACAACTGTTAATCGACATCAGAATTGTTACTCAATATACCATGTCTGGATAAACAAAGGAGCTTCCTGCCCTTTTGAAAGCAGCTCACCTCAACACCAAGCACATGACAAGCCACCCCTATAGCAAAATAGCAAAAGAATTTAAGAGAAAGTGCATTTGGCAAGGACCTGAGCGGAAGAAAGAAAGAGAAGATTCCAGGGTGGATGCAGAAGCACTTGTTCATTTCTTAAGATCTTTTTTATCTTCTGCTGAGTATTGCTTAAGCATAAACAAGTCATCAACTGAACTTGACAGCATTTTTCTGTCAAGTTATGGTGGTTATCATGTTAAGAACTCTTTCGTCTCTGGTGGTGCTGATATGTCTGCACACACAACCTGCAAGACTGAACACTGTTAGCATAATCTGTAGCACATGCCAGGATTAAAGCTAGAATTATTTCAGTTGCCTCATACTATTTTTACAGATACAAATAGGAGCTCTATCCTTATTCATGTGGCTAAGAGTTATTGCCACTTATATGCACTTTAGTGCATTAGGTTAATGACCACAGCAGGAGGAATTCTGAACTAAATAGCTTAAGGTAGAGATTAGCAAGATGAAAGTTTATATATTAAATGCGTCAAGGGCCACCTCCATGAAGCATTAGGAAGTATACTGCATTCATATACCTTGCATATCTTGACGTGAAAAAGCAACTCTTAATAAAACTTCCAACCAAACACACTGTCACTAAGAAAGGAGTGCTCGCTCAAATTCTAAGAGCAATTTCATGCACAGACTGTTCAACATGCAGTGCGACTGAGGTGGCAACGTAGGGTGTACATGTCTTCCCTCATACTCTACAAGAAACATAAATTAATGCATGCAATTTGGTTGGAGTGTAGGGTGCACTTCCAAATCATCATTCTGTACAGTAGACAGACTATTTATATATAAATATCTACAGTATGTGGCCCTTGGCATAAATCAGGGGTGCACAACTTTCTGGGACCAAGAGTCGCATTTGCTTTTGGGGATTGCATTCCAAAATATGGTGGCTACCAAAAGGAGCAGATAGAATATCTGTATTTTAATTCAAAATGAATTACCATTACATTGACTGTTTCATCAATAGTTAATATGGTTAATCTTTGAGTATTTAATATTACTTTATGGCTCATTAACAATTCTACAATGTGATGACATTTGAACACCACACTACCATGGTCTTTGGAGGTAACATGCAACTTTGGGGAACTTCAATTGTGCATCCCCGGTCAAAGCTAGAAGTCCAAGTAGAATGTATGGAAACTAGCTCAAAGATATTTATTTAATGATTAAAAATAATATTGGTCCAGATTATTTTTCTGTATATACCTGTGTTAAGCCAAAGGTGACTTGCTGAACATAATAATGTTAATAATTTTGCTTAGTATTTGCAGAAAAGCAGCAAGTATGGCCAGAGTGCTTATTGATTTATAGTCCTTAGCTTGTTCTTGGAAAGATAATGTAGAGCAACATCTGACCTTGGAAAGCCTTAGAAGAAATTCAGCAGCCCAATTTATGTAAAAGAATCTGCAGACAATTGCTGCTTCTTTAATAAATTATTTAAAATAATAGGAATTGAAGAAGAAGTAAGAAACTGAATTCAGATGTTATATTTTAAGGATACAAGTTACTTAGAGATTTTGCCATTTTACATATTAGTTTAAAAGCTTTCAGAATCATGAGATTTTGAGCACAAAGGGACCCAGCAGCGAAGTATTAATAGTGGCTCCTCACCTTGAGGTGTCAGTTCTGCCACTCGTTTCGCCTTCACTTGGATCCCTCAAAACAAAGTTAAGGTTAAGATTTTAATAAATGAAGGTTAAAAATAAATGAGTCAAGAAAACCTGCATCTAGAACAACATTTAAATTACTGATGAACAAATATTCAGCACAAAATTGTCATTTACAAAGATTTTAATAAACTTTTCCACAGCTGCAGCTTTTCATATGCAACTCCAATTTATTTTTACTAGAGTGGCCAACTTTAGTTTCTTCATTCCCATTCCTATCCCTTACATCAATGCTTCCCAAACCTGTGTAAATTACCCAAAATTGGGTGTTTTTTCTTTGGATAACAATACACAAACTCATTACCGATCATAACAGGGACATTTAAAGAAGGACTTTCTAGGAGATGGTTTTGGGTAATAAAAAAATTTGGGAAGCACTGCATCAGTGTTCGGGGTGAAGAGAGGCGGGGTACAAATTTAATAAAATTGAAATTGTTTCTCAATTTAACAACTTTTAAGATCTCTGGACTTCAATTTCTAAAATTCCCCAGCCAGCATGGGAATTCTAGAAATTGACATCCAAACGTTTTAAAGATGTCAAGGTTAAAAAATACTGCCTTACTTTATGGCTAAAAATAACCATCTGCTGACATACTCATAAACCAAAGTTTTGCCTACATTCTTGTTTTATTCTACCCATTTCTCACATTGTTTAGAACACTACAGCATTCAAGACCCAGGAACGATTATTTTTAATTATGTCTCTAACATTTGCTACATCATGACTTCATACCACAACACTGCAGTTCATTTGATAACTATATTAGAAATATATTTGCCTGCAAATTTAGGGTACTAATACCTGAAAATTTCCATATTAAATTTATATCTTCCAGCTTCAATAGCTCCTACCGGTATTTAGGAACTTAATAATATCATTTATTTAGTACCCTTTTTTGAATGCAGTGATCTGACAAAAGTTGTCTTGCGGCTTGGAAAAACGATTCTAATAATGCTTCATTAATTTTATTCTATTCAAAACTAATTATTCAATATTTACCAATATATAAGATTAAAGAGTCTATATTGTTATATATTGTGAATTTTAATTTTATATCCAACTATTTTTATCTCGATAGATGAGTCAGTTATACTGAACAGAGCATCCATTTATGTAAAAGTGTTAATGTATAATTCATTATTATTTCATTCAACATTATCACTGAGTACAGGTAGTCCTTGATTTACAACAACAATTGAGCCCAAAATTTATGTTGCTAAGTGAAAAATTGGTTACAGCGTTCCTTCCCACATTTGGTAAGTGAATCACTCTAGTTGTTAAGTTAATAACATGGATGAATCTGGCTTCCCCATTGACTTTGCTTGTCAGAAAGTTGCAAAAGGAGATCACAAGAAGCCAAGACACTGCAGCTGTCATAAATATGAACCAGTTGTCAAGTATCTGAATGTAAATTACATGACTGTGGGGATACTCTAATGGTCATGTGTGAAAAATGATCATAAATCACTTTTTTCAATGCTCTTGTAACTTCGGTCACTAACTGAACGGTTGTAAGTCAAGGACTATCTGTATTTATAACACTGACTGTGTTATGGTTGCATAGCATGTGACCAATCAAATGAAATGTAGCATATGCTTGGTACTTTCCAGTAAACAATACATAGCTTTAAGATAATTGGTTCCGAAGTTATCCAAATCAATAAACAGTTGATTTATTTGCAATTTAACCAGAAATTTTAATTTTGGTTAGTCTATTTTGGCTCCCTTCTATTGGTTGTAGATCATTGCATTTTTACAGACACCATTATTAATATGATTCAGCGGGCTTCTATAGATAACCACAGGATCGCTTTCAGCTTAATAGGTCACAAACTTTGCATGCTTGATATATGCAGAAAGTTCCATATATAAGTTAGGGAGTGTTTTAGATAAATTATTCTCTGTGATATCGAATCATTAAAAAGCTATATGATCTAATCCTATGTCTAATAGATATTCCGGATGCCACCAACCATTTGAACACTAAAGAATACTTGTTAGTGAAATATATTTCTCAATACATGAGAAATCAAAAGGCTGGGTTAACAAATATTGCAATCATAACAATTCCAAACAAAGACCTTGAATCTTTTTACAAATATCTAGATACCTGAGGAAACTTAAATGTGAAGTGTGAAATATAAATGTGAAGTGCTATGGACCAAGTTCTGTACTGAAGGGATCAAAAATGTATTTCAGAAGTGAAAAGTGCTTTATTAAAAACAGAATATATATGGTTCAAAAGAACAGTCAATGTAGAACTCCCTCTACAACTTAAGGCATTTAAACAAGACTCATAATGTACGCATTTAGAAAGTACTGTCTCAAGGTGACACCTTGTTTTGAAAATACAAAATAATAAAAAATGAAATTACTTTTAACTTTCAGAACGTTTAATTAGATAATAATTGATTTGGGATTTAAAATCTGCTCACAAAGTGTATTTTGTGGCCTACAAGTTTTAGAGTGACTGCATTCATTAATTTAAATTAATATTGTCTGCTTTTCAAGAGAAAAGATTCATTTTAGTTAGTGCTTAAAGTACTGCAGCAGACGGTAAAGCATTCTGTCCTGTGTATGAGAAATAAGGCTTACAAAGACAATGCCTACATTTTCAATGTTTAGAATTTTACTTAAATTACAAAGAATCTGGAAAATCAGCTTAAAAGTTTTAAAATAAGTAATCATGAATACCAGATTCATGCAGTGTAGACATGCCAAAAGAGATGCTCACCACAATTCCTGTTGTTGAAATGACATCCATGTAGGAATCTTGTGGTAGAATTGGCTTTTAATGTCTAAAATGCTAGCATGCCTATTAGCATTTTCACATACATTGGCCAATACCATACTAAACTTTACATTTCATGCAAGATATCCAAGTTTCTTTAGTAATGGCATCAACAAATACAATCATACTTATTGCATTCCAAATCTTGAGAAAGTTTGGGCTTCTAAGGAGTTGTAAAACACAGCACCTGAATAAAACCTGCTTAGTTTTAACAGTAATTAGCCTCTTATTGCAGTTTGTAATAATCTGGAAATGAAAACAATGGTTCTTACTAACCTGCGGACAAATTTGGAAGTTATCTTGCTTATAATGCCAGTTGATGTTCCCCTTCTAGTTTGAGCAAATGTCCCTGTTTCGTGCGAGGGTGAAGCAGGGGGCCCATTGTAAGTGGCATTGCGCCTCTCCCGTAGCTGCTCGCCATGGAAAGTGCTTCGGCTTGAACTCCCCCGAGGAAATCGGGTTCTATCTGGAGTGGTAGTGCTAATACTGTGAGCAGACGGGGAAGCAGCAGGTGCTCTCTGGGTTGCGCTACTGAGGAGGGAAGAAGAAAGTTTGAAAAGCAAAAGCAAAAGAAAGAAGTAAGTCAAGGGAAGCTTACATTATGATTGGCACCTCTCTTAAACTTGTCCTGGACAAAAGCTGAGGCTAAAATTGGCATGTTCTCAATTTATTACAAAGCTTATGCTTTTGAATTAAATGTGGACTGTTTATTTAAAAACCACACTTACTGAAAGAGTACATTTAGAAATACTTTTGAAAAAGTACACGGTCATATTTGCAAGATATTGGTTTCACAAGCATGGAGTGCATTTGAAAATAGAAAATTATTCAAATTCCTATGTATCCTTTAAAATATAGTATTTCCTGGCTTATTTCATCTCTTAGAACTGCTTCTAACTAAAACAGTCATAAAACCAGTAGCAGAAGTGCAGTAATGTTAAAAATACACACAGAAAACCCCCCCTACTTCTTATCCTCCCTTTAGATTTTCATTTTCCAGCTTGCTGACTTCTCTGCATATTTCCTTCAATAACTTTACATCTGGCTTCACATTTATTTCATGAACTGCTTTCCATTTTGATTTCAGAAAACTCTTCTATCCTGTAGGACCACCTTCTGCCTTAAAACAATCCAAACACTTTGTCCACCAAGTGATCAAGAACATTCCACCCTCATCGCATGATATATCACTCTTAGACAGTTTAATCCCAAGTAGGCCTGCAACAGAAATTTCAGAGCAACGCTGGTTGCCTATGGGATCATTTCTAATAATATAATATTGCTTATTTACAGACTTCTGATCAGGAAAATAATTAGTATATTTTGAGAAATACCTTGGTCTGTAAGTTTCAGTGCCATCTTTGATAGTTGGAAGTGCAACTTTTATAGGATGACCAGAGGCTGACATTGACTTCTGATGTCGAGGTCGTGCAGATATGGCCGAAGGGACCGCAGAGCCAGCAGAAGGAGTACTACTTGCAGACATTTCTGTCAGGCTTTTAATATAGGGAGGAAGAGGTTTAGAGGAGTATCTTGAAATAAGGTGTTCTCTAGCAAAGTAGTTGCATGTAAAATTTTCAAAGAAAGGTTATATCTTTTTTTAAAAAAAAACACAAGGTTAAAGCATGGCATAAACACCAGCTTCTAACAAGAAATGCAACAAATGTTTGTACTAGCTCAAGTTACAGAAATAAGGCAGCTACCCTACAGCTAATATGGCAGTGTAACCTTGATCTTGCTCCTCCAAAAAGAAAAAAGAAAGGAAGAAAGAAACAAAAGAAAGGAATCTTTTCACTAGAGACATCCATTAATCTATCAATCAAAGGAAAAACATAGTATTTTTAGATTTGGTGATGGAAGAGGCAGAAGCATATTATTTAAGATCCACTTAGCAGATTTAGAAAAGTACTTCAATAAAGGAGAATAATTTCCTACCCAAACTAATGTATGTGCCTGTCTAATTAGGAAAAACAATTATGGTTGACTTCCTTGATCAACCAGAACAAATGCTTTGCACTCTTTGGCACAGCTTAAGTCTATCATGTCATTTACAGATCCTGATCACTACTAAGCTACTAGCAGGGGGATCTTTCTGCTACCTAAGTTTTTATAATTTCAGTATTTAAGAAAATTATGTTTTTCTTCTAACTCTATCCTGATGGGTTTGTACAACATCCAGAATTCCCAGCTAATATAGGATTTTAACAGTGGTGGCTAGTAATTCTGGAAGTTGTAAACCCAAAGTATCTGAAAGATAACCAAGTTGAGGAAGGATGCCATGTATAGCACCTATAAAATATTTGCTTTGTTTTGCTTTAGAAATTAACTATTCTCAAAAACCAACATATAATCCTTCCTAGGACTGAAAGAAGGAGTACGTGGCTAATTGTCATAGTGTAAGGAGGAAAGATTAATATTTTATTGTTTTTATTTAATCAGCGAAGGTTTCACCAGTTTCAAGAAGTTAATATCTCTGCCTGAATTCATGGCTCATTCAGAAGGTATAGAACCCACCTATCTTCCTTCATTTCTATCATTATTTTATTTTTTTCATTGTGTGCTTATTTGAAGTTCTTTCTGGTAGTTGCAATTTCCACAAACCACTAAATGAAAAAATGTGTCAATCCCATGGAGCTATTAAGCTAGCATTAAATAGGAAAAGCAAGAGGTTTTGCACTTTGGTCTGTTTAGAAAACTCAAGGGTGGAGGGGAGAGATAGAGGCAATTAGTAGAAACATAATTATGGAAGGCATGTGTAGAAAAAATGAACAAGGGAGGATACAATGCCTCTATAGAGGAATGACAAGAAGTGTGTATATAATATTTTCAGGTTTAACATTCCAGCTAACTTAGTAAATAAATCAAGGGAAGAGTGTTTTGAAAAAGCAGCAATTTAATTTTTGCTGGCATTTTCCAAGCTGACCTGTGCATTTAGTTGACAGCTTTCAGCAAGGACAACAAAGGGACCAACAGCAATTACAGCCCACAGTTACAGTGTTAATCATTGATGTATTTATTTATTTATTTATTTATTTGATTTATATCCCGCCTCTCTTCCCCCAATGGGGAACTCGAGGC
>JANHGC010003640.1:0-14220 GCA_027560395.1 Boaedon fuliginosus
AATTGTAAGAAAGGAAAGCAAGACTAGATGGGGGGAAAAGATTAGAAGGAAAATGTAATGATTATTAAAGATGTTAAAACATGTGGAACCTCATGCGAAATGGAGTTCGATGTTTGACAATATTTTTAAAGGTGTAAAAAGAAATAGTTTTTTTTTAATTAAAAAATGTATCACAAGTATCAGTGACTGGTGCTAATGGTTGATATGGGTTGCTGCCAGCGTCCTAGGTATCAACCAAATACCTTCTTAAGATTTCTGATGTTCTGAGTAGCACAGTTTCTTTGCAGTTCCGCTGGTGTTATTGCACGAAGCTGCAATTTCTTGATGTATTTTATAAAGTTCTTGGACATAGTACCAAGTGCCCCGATGACAATGAGTATCACTGTTACATGCTTCATCCACAGTCGTATAATCTCGATGACCAGGTTGCAAAATTTCGTGATTTTTTCTACTTCCTTTTCTTCAACTCTGGTGTCTCCTGGTACTGCGATATCCATAAAGTGTAAATTTTGGCCCTTGACAACCATAATATCTGGTGTGTTGTGTTCTAAATGGTGATCTGTCTGTATCTGAAAGTCCCATAAGATCTTCACCATCTCATTTTCGACAATGAAGATCTTGTGGGACTTTAGAATACGAAGAGATTGCCATTTGGAACACATCATCATCATCATCATCATCATCATCATCACTATTATTATTATTATTATTGGTATTATTATTATTATTATTATTATAAAGTTTATTCATTAAACTTGAAACTCAGTAAACTGAACATTTAAAATGTTTATTATTATTAATAATAAATTAATAATGTAATTATTATTAATAAATTGGTGGTGCAGTGGTTAAATGCAGCATTGCAAACTATCTCTGCTGATTTGTTTAGCAGGTTGTCAGATCAAATGTCACCAGGCTCAAGGTTGACTCAACCTTTCATCTTTCTAAAGGTCGGTAATTGTTTGGAGGCAATATGCTGACACTGTAAAAATGTAATTAATAAATATTATTATTATTGATCTGCTACTATTACTACTACTACTACTACTATTACTACTAAATTTATTTGCTAATGTCGTGGTTCAAGGTGGATAAAATTATAGAATTATATTCTATAAAATAGAATATAGAATTATAGAATTATAAATAGAAAAACATTAGTTACAAAAATTAAAATAAACTAAAAATATAAAGGGTTTGGAGAGGAGAGTTGGGGGTGCCTTCGTTGTTATTGCAGCCAACAACTTCTCCTTTGTCCATGCTGCTGCATTCTGGACCATTGTAGCTTCCACATACAATAGTCTTCAAGGGTATCCCCTTGAAGAGTGTGTTGTAATAGTCCAAGAAGATGACAAAGGTGGGAGTGATGGATTGCCCAGATTGAAGAAAGGAAGAGCCAAGGAGAAATAGAACAGGGGCAAAAAGTCATGGGAAGATGGTGAAAAAGGTGGCATTGTTTACTATTGCATAAAAGGGTTGGGACATCAGGAACACCCAGAGAGTTGAGGACAGTGGGCCTGATTGGTGGCACTCTAAATCTTGACAGATTTCTGTCTGCTCTAAGAACAATCAGGAAAGGGACTTTTCCAATTAGCTCCAACTATCAGTATAGTAGTAGAACTTGGGGAGTGGGGGGAACAGTACAAAGAAAAGCAAACCTAAACTGTTGATTAAATTTATTTAACTGCCTGCTTCTTTGATGGCCAATTTCTATTTATTACATAAAATCACGTAATTCCTCTGCCAGTTTCACAATTGGGGAAAATGAGCATCTCAATCGGAGTCATGGAAGGAAGAAACCAAAAACTGAGCTCAATGCAAAAACAGGATGGGGATGAATAAAGCTCTTGCATGAGTAGACATTGCTCAACCAATTAGTGCTGCCTGAAATAATCCTATCACGATTCTTAATTTGTTTAGAGTTGCAAATTAGGATGGAAGTTCTCTGTTATTATGAGATGCCAGAGGGGCCATGGGGGTTGGGACTTGATAGAGCCGGAAGATACCTTAGAAGTCAACAAATCCAACACCCTGCTTGGTACAAGATTTGCCACAGCATTTCTGACATGATTATTTACCCCCTGAAGACCTTTGATAACATAACACTTCATGAGGCCACATCTTCCAGTGGCTCTGTTAGAATAGCCTTCCTAATATCTAACCTGAATCTACTTCAGCTGATTAGATCTGGTTGTGCCTCTTCTTTCAAACATTTGAAAACTGTTATTGTTGTCTTCCCTCAGTCTTTTCTTCTGCAGACTAAACATACTTCCAGTTCTTTTAACTCTTCCTCATTGGACTTGGTTCCTAGTCTTCACAGTATGGGGCTCACAGTATGAAAGACCTGGGGTCTAGCTGTAGCATGGGTTGTAAAACTACAAGCAGCAGCTTGTTGTTGCCAGCTGAAAGCCCAATGTGATACATTTCTTGACTCACCTGCCAATTGAGAAACTTGTTCCCTATATCTCTTGGTCACCTGCCTTAAAGGAGATGTTCAAATTGTGGAGATAGCTAGTTCTAATGCATCTGGACTGTATCAGTTTAGCAAAAGCTACCATTGAATAAAATTAGGCCAGATGTACGATACTTCATGGGTAATTTGCCATCATTTTGTCCAAAGGCAATCAAATTATTTAAATGCATGAATTCATTTGAAGACTGGGGAAAACGCAAGTGAACATAACTAATTCCTCTTGTTTCTTTCAAATAAAGGCCTAAGGATTTGGAAGTAGACAGTACAATTTGCATAATTAGAGAGGGTTGTCAATCACTCTTCAAATAAACCTTTATAATGACTAACAATGTGTTACAAGTAAGGTCAAACTCACAAATGCCAAGTGAAGCATCAGCAAAGAATAATGGCCTGTTGCTTTATTTTAACTCTATGCCACTGACTTTGTGCCATTGATTGGTGATAAACAATTTCTGAAACCATGGGTTAATGTGTAGGAAAAACCTTACAGCTGAAATTGCCCTAAATAAAGATAATACTCAAAGAATGGTGCACTGTGTCTGTTGAGCAAACTTGAATGTTTCAAACTCTGGTGGGAGTAATCAAGGTATAATGAAAGCATCTTAACTTGGTCTTCTGAAATTCAGTAGTTGTAATAAGAAAACAAATAATGATAGAAAACACAGGAGAAGTGTAATTTATACCTTCCAAAATTGCAAAATAATGACGCATATAATAATAGAATATTTTCAGGCAAGGGCTTCATTTTAAATTAACTGTAATTTGCAAAAGAAGATCAATGACTTTGCAAACGTTCTTCAAAGCCTGACCGTGCATATTCCATATATATCCCAAAGGGAGTGTGTTAAAAATTAAAATGTTATTTTATTTTACTGAAATGTACTCTTATTCCTAATATTGCTTTCCCAATCCACAATTCCTACAATAGTTCAGTGTAGGATATCAGAGGTATCTATAGCAGAAAAGAAATCTTACTCAAAAAGAAGGATAAAATTCCACCTAATTGTCTTGTGATAATTAAGCTAGCTAACAACCCTAAAACCATGGCTAGTGATTGCTGGGAATAGCATTCAAAACTGGAAAACCCAGTGAAATAATTACTATCACAATATTAAAATTTCTGTGTAACAAAGGTGGAACCATGGTTGAGGTCAACTTTATTGCCAGTACTCTGTACAAAGATTTTTATAGTTTTGGATGAATAGCCATATTCATAATTTTGTTGTTTGGATGCTTTGAGAACACACTGGTTGCAGATTCAGAATTTGTAACTTTTCACTGCAATGTGCCATAAATTCCAACATTTCTTTTAGCATATCCCCTGTTGGACAGCAGAAACAAAATCTTGAGGCCCTAGAAAAAGTACAAAGAAGGGCAACAAAGGTGATAAAGGGTCTGGAGGCTAAATAAATTTAATAAAAACAAACAAATAAATAAATAATACAATTAATGAGTAATGGAATGAGGTATGTTAGCCTAAGGAAAAGAAAGCTTAGGGTGGGCATGCTAGCTGTCTTCCAATACTTGAAGGGCTGTCTCCAGAGCACCTGAGGGCAGGACAAAAAGCAGCGGATGGAAGTTTGTCAGGTATGTGTGTGACAAACTGGGAAGTGAAGTGGAATTTCCTGACAGTGAGAACTATGAATCAGTGGAACAGCTTGCCTTCAGGAATTGTGAGTCCTCCATCACTGGAGGTTTTCAAGAGAAGATTGGACAACCATTTGTCCAGAGTGGTATAAGGACTCTTGCCTTGGGCAGGATGAGAAGACTTCCAATATCCTTTCCAGCTCTATGATTCTATGAAATCTGGATCTACCAAGAGACTTTTTTGCCTTGCTGGGACACATTTTTTGCACAAGAAGTTTATGTATATACGTATAAGTAAATGAATGAGACAATGGAACTCCTCCTTATTTGCTTCTTAATTTATTTAAGAGAATCACTGAGATGAAGAATCACTGTTCATATGAAAATTAAATTGATTGCATACAACTACTATTCATATTTAATATATTTGATTTAATTTTGATCACAGCTATCTGTTAATTTTTGTGTGTGGAAATTGTGTTCTCTTTTGGGGAACAGACTAGTATATGCTTTGGCTCCACAAAAGTTATGCCTCACTGAATTAAAGTTTCTTATTCTCTTTGGCTTAAAAAAAAGATTCCAAATTGCATCCACCAATGAACAATATATTTTGAGTGTCACGATTCCAATTATTTCATTCTATGTCTTTTGTAACTTATTCCAGTTGCTAATTATTGAGGTTCTACTAAAAAAGCAGAATGGACCCCACAAACCTGAAGTTTGCTGAGGATGAACAGCCCACTGGCATTTCTATCTTGAAGGTCAGCATCTTACAAATACAATAGAGCTTTCACACAGAAATAAGGAGCTTCTTGATGTTCATTAGCTCATACCTTGCTAATACAATTGGGTTTTTTTTCCAGAAAAGATACAGCTGTTTTATTTTCTGTTCTCTTCATTATGAAAGTGCCATCCAGTTAATAAACATGGGAGCCTAGGAAGCTTTGATAGATTATGCCACAACAGTAACAAATTAATAAAATATCAATCTCTAATAACTGTATAATAATAACGACAGAAAAGAACAGGAATTAGTCCTTTGGAGGAAAAAGAATCAATTAAGACTAAGGGAAAAAGAACTTGATTCTAATCAGAAATTTTTAACACCTCTACCCAAGGAGATGTGTGAAAAGGAGAGGCTTGCCAGAAAACCAAGCTATAGCTCAAAGTTGATGGCAGATAAATATGGCATTAAGGAGACCAGATCAAAGACCATAAAAGTTGCTGCACTCAGAAAAGTAATTGGGAGTATAAATGATGGATAAAACAATATTTTTTTTTTTTACCAAGTATCCAAATCTTTGCTCCATCAGAATGTAATGGGGGAACAATTCTTCCAGAGACATTCAGATTACTCAGAACACTTTCTCAGTTGAAAAAAAAAAAGTTTAATGTGCAATATTGGGAACCCCAATATTCCATTTCTAAGAAAAACAGATTCATATATTCCAGGTACCCCAGGATTTTTGACATAAAAATATCCGGAGAGAGAAAAAAATCAGGAGAGAAGATGTAATTTTTAAATTGCATAACTCCAGAGAGAAAATGTTTAAAACATCTGCCCATTCCTGCCCTACATGTGTTTATTTCTTTCTTCCAGTGCTGTGTATTCTATGAATCTTTCCTTGGACCATAAAATTTGCTCAGCGGATGCACATCAACACGAGTCTTTAATTAGAGAATTGCTTCATCAGTATATCATAATTTATTATTATGTCACTAATGTTAATACCTTTCTAATATTCTTCTAAAGTATGTACTAAATTAAAAGGATGATAATATTTCTCTGTGGTGGCACCGGCCCTTTGGAACCAGCTACCCGTGGAGGTCTGGACCATCCTGAGTCTGTTGGTCTTCTGCAGAGCAATTAAGATCTGGCTATGTTGGCAGGCATGGAATTGATGCCCTCCTGGATGAAAGGATGTTTGCTTGGTGTATGATTGTAATTTATTGATTTTATTGTTTATTAATTGTTTTTAAATATATGTTGTTACAATTGTTTTTAACTATGTTGTAAGCCGTCTCGAGTTCCCCTTGACAGGGGAAGAGAGGCAGGGTATAAACCAAATAAATAAATAAATAAATAAATAAATAAATAAATAAATAAATAAATAAATAGCCTTTTGTCACATTCCATGTAGTGTTTGCAAGTGTTTTGTCATTTTTTCTTTCTATTGCAGCAGCCACAGTTTGGTTTGAAAATAAATTCATAATAATATATAGCCTGTAAAACAGCCTTATATTTTTTACTATATTTATTTATTTATTTTGTCAAACATATACACAATAACAGGTAGGATATAAATGTAAACATGAACAAAGAAGGTATATACAGGTGAATGGAAACAATAAGACAGGGACAGTAGGCATGCTGGTGCGCTTATGCCCTTCCCTTTACGGACCTCTTAGGAATGGTGTGTGGTCCATAGTGGACAGTTTGTGGTTGAAGCTATGAGGGTTTGAGGCAGTAATAACGGAGTCAGGTAAAGTATTCCAGACATTAACTATTCTGTCATGAATAAATTCTCTCTAGCTCTGCCCCCATTGACACCACTTGGTGGCAGCACATGACAGTGCTGCACATGTATGTAACCTATAGGGGGAGATGTCACTCACCCAGTATATAAGGGGCTTGCATGCTCATCCCAAGCACATTTTCCTGGAAACCCCTACCTGTAAGCCTCTGCTGAGGCATCCTTCCTATCTTTCCTATTAAATCCTTTTTATTATCAAACCCTGTGTTATGTAGCTGATTCCAAGATCACTAACATATTCTGTTGCTGAAGTTGTATTTTTTGCAATTGAGTTTGGAGCGATGTAAACCTTGAATTTATATCGATTGTTTGCCTGTGTATTATTGTGGTTGAAGCTGAAGAAGTCATTGACAGGTAGGATGTTGTAGCAGAAATTATGCTTAGATCAGACCACAGGTGGCACAGTTCAAGGTTGTCTAGCAACTTCTATACTGCTTTATTTTAATAGAACAGGCATTAATATCCACATTCACTTCTCTACAATATTCTTGTAAGAAACATATACTAAATACAGCATCTCTGATACCTAATCCTTTTAAGAATCCAAATGGGATCCCGCTCGAAATGCTTCACATTTCCAACAAAACTTGTTGTGTACCATTTTGTGAAATACTTTCAAAACATCAAGCTTATCATGGTATTCATTGCATTTCCCCCCTTGTTGATTTTAGGTGGAGTAATAGATGTAGTTATTAATCATGTTATTCATTCATTTGGAATAATCTGTGTATCAGAGATAATATTCAACAATGTTGTAAGCACGTTTACGCCAATTTTGTCCGTTAGTTGTATATTTCTGCAGAACTGTCATCAGATCCCACTATTTTGCCATTTTAAAAATGTTTTAATTGCTTCTGTTCCCTCTATAATTATGTTATGATGTTCTGTTGTCTTGAAAAAATGGATGATGTGCTCACTCAGAATAGAACATTTTTTCCTATGGTCACCAGAAAAATATACAGTTAAGTAACAAAATTAACAGAACTCAATGGAAATACATTAAAATGATTAATAAAATTAGGAAAAAAAAGACAGTGAGACAATAATATTCAAGTAGGAGAATACTAAAAGATTAAGATCCTTAAGCACAATCAGTGGTGGGATTCAAATTTTTGTGCTACCTGTTCTGTGGGCTTGGCTTGATGGGCGTGGCTATGTATTGGCCAATGAGAAATGGTATTTGCTGCGGTCAGCCAATCAGAGGTGGTATTTGCCGGGGTCTCTGAACCAATCAAAAGTATCGCTACCGGTTCTTCCGAACCTGTCAGAACTGGCTGAATACCACCTCTGAGCACAATGATTACATTATAAAACTACTTTATAAAAGTGAAAAGGCTGAATAATAATAATCTTGTTTTGCTTCCTGCTTCCAAAGAAGTCAAACTCTGAAACAGAATTTAACAACTTTAAAGTGACACAATCATGACGATCTGTAAGACGTGAGATATAGAATGTATCTGGTGTGCCAGGAAACTTCCATGGAAGTGGAGTTTAATGCAGGAGGCAAATTTCATCATATAGCAACACACAGCACACAGTTTCAACGATTGGGACAAATCTCTCTACAAAATAGATACGATGATATATTCTTTCTAGTAAGGTTGTGGTATGTTAAAGTATGCCAAGGTAAGTATTTTGCAATGGCAAGATTATGCAGACATTTAATAGGAAGAAAATATTTAATTATGTTTTCCCTTTTTTCTCTCTCTACAAATGGATTTCCATCATTCACTGTCTGAAAATTTCTTTGGGTTTGGTAAAACTAACTAAATAAATAAATGTAGGGCTTGTTACACAGATAGACTGATATTTTATATTTTTGCCTTCAAGGTCTTCTTCCATGTTGAGTATAAGCTGTCTAACAGTATTAGTGGAGTTAAATAATCAAGAATGTCAGTTGAAGGCAGTGAGTGAAATTAATTATTCAAAATTATGCTTTTGTGTATGTAAGACTTACCTGCAATTGAAGGATGACACAGAGACCCCCTTGAGGGATCCCAAAGATAAATCTCAAGAACTTGGAACAAACTATCTCTAGAAGAAAGTAGTTCTTGGAGATGTAGGCCTGCACCAAGAACATTTTGGTCTTACCCTGAAAACTAATTTTTTTAAATTATTTATTTTATTTATTACATTTTTATGCTGCCCAATTCCCGAAGGACTCTGGGCGGCTTACAACATAGATAGCAATAGCATTCAGATGTTATATGCTGCTTATCAGAGCTTTACAACACTCCTCAAGCAATTAAAGAGTCAGCCTATTGCCCCCCCCAACAATCTGGGTCCTCATTTCACCGACCTTGAGAAGGACGGGAGGCTGAGTCAACCTTCACTACCATTTTGAAAAGCGTTGTGTCGTTTTGTTTACAGAACTGGCATTACATCAAATTATAATAGTCTGATCAGTTCATACACACCACACAATCAGTTCAAACAGGCTTAAGCTTCCTAAAAAGAAGTGAGTAAAAATATAAACCTAGAACTATGTGTTTTTTTTAAAAAAAAAACAATGTCTCAGCTGAGCTCTATTACATAAATACTCCTAAAAACCAGTTCAAGGATAATAGTTAAGAGACCAAGATTGGTATTCTCCAGCTTAAACTTTGTCTTCGGTGTATATATTTATAGTCTCTAACTATCATCCTTGACCGGTTTTTAGGTGTCCTATATATAGCTTTTAAAAGAAACTGAGGATACTTTCATCTTATACCTAACTACGAGGTGACGTATCCTACCTAGTTCAAGAGCGACACGCAAGAAATGCGTCGATGCAGCTTTCCCACCCTGGGTGTCCTTCAGGGCGACATCTCTCAGGTTGAGGAAGGCCATCCTGATGGGAACCAAGAGGCATTCTTGCGAAAATTGTCTAACAATTAAGTAGGAAAATCCTCAGGGATTAATAGGAGGAAGGAAGTGTGCGCGCTAGCTAGAAGAAAGCCCTGAAAATGTGCACAATAAATGTGCACAATAAATCCCAACCGGGATTTCTGGTCTGGAGATTTCTGAACCAGAAAAATCAGCCTTGCAAAACAGCTGAAGGAGGCAAGCAACTCAACACCTTGAGCCAACTTGCGAAGCTTCAGGTGCCCCAGGACAACTGCGGGTTGGGAGCAGGAAGACGATCAGCACGCTCAAAGGTGGGGAGACGAGGGTGAGCTCAAAAGGCCCCGGAATGAGAGGAATGTGGCTTGTGGAGCTGCTCAAGTTCAGTTTGTCAGTTCTGG
The DNA here is from genome assembly GCA_027560395.1 of Boaedon fuliginosus. Classification (NCBI taxonomy): domain Eukaryota; kingdom Metazoa; phylum Chordata; class Lepidosauria; order Squamata; family Lamprophiidae; genus Boaedon; species Boaedon fuliginosus. The sequence goes on from JANHGC010003640.1 coordinate 9,819, forward strand.
GACGGCGCCAAGATGCCATGAGGCATCTTCCCCAAGGTCATCTTGCATCTACCACACCACGGGGAAATGGCACGAAGAGAAGGCACAGCAGCGGCGAAAGAGGGCAGGGCCCTGGTTGGCAGGCCAGCTATGGACAGATGGCCATAACATAAAACACCGAGATTCTCCACCACACACACCCAAACATACACACAACACTCTGGTGCACACACACAGGTACCGCTGCATACCAAGCATGCAAGCCAGAGCACGCAAGGAAAGAGAGCAACAAGATCTTGCCAAGGCTCACACAGCAGGTGCAAAGTACACCTCCCCTCTAAGAATTCCAGCAGGAGAGAAAGGGGAGTTAGGGATTTCACTAGGCTGCTTCCCTTCACAAGGGTTACCTAGGTCAGAGGTCTCCAACCTTGTAAGACTTGTGGACTTCAACTCCCAGAGTTCCTCAGCCGGCTGAGGAACTCTGGGAGTTGAGGTCCACAAGTCTTAAAGTGGCCAAGGTTGGAGACACCCTGTCCTATATCACCCGAGGCATCTGGCCAAGCTCTACCATCGTCCGGTTGAGGGTGTGTGGAAAGAGAAATGTATGAATCATCCCAATAAATGACACACCTGCTCATAAGGGCACAGTCCACATTGCTCAAACCAGAAAAGTCGAGGTCTTTGCCTTTCGCTAAAGACAATAACCCTGCTTCCTTCTCCACCTGACGTGATTCTGCCAGTCTCTTCTCCTATCCAAGGCCCGAGGAGCTACTTCACCAAAGGGCAGTCTTCTAATTACATCCAGAACGTATAACATCAAATAATAAGAGCTGGGAGGGACCTCAGAGGTCTTGTAGTCCGACCCCCTGCTCAAGCAGGAGACCCTAGACCAGGGGTGTCAAACTCAAGGCTTGTGGGCCAGATCCGGTCCGCGGGGCTGCCTTGGAAACAGCGAATCTACAGCAGCTCACGCAAGAGGCCTAGGAAAACCCCAGCCACGGTCGCAGCCGATGAGACATCTCATGCTTTGTTGCATCAGAAGTTCTCCTGCTCTACCTCTCCTAAAAAGGCCCTCTTAAAGAGAGAGAGAGAGAAATTCTTGGCTCTTTCACAGTCCTTTCTCCAAAATAAATCTCAATTGCTGCCACTGGGATTTTGTAGACGGACACTCGGTGTCAGCAACCAGGGTGTTGGCATAAGTGGAGGGTTTGGGTGTTGATTTGGCCTGGGGCTCCCTTAGCAGAGAAGACCCTGCCCAACAGCTTCCCAGAAGAAAACACCCAGTCCTAGCGAAAGAGGTTCTTGCACATCCTTAAGAGGAGAGAAATAAGTTGCATAAGCCAACCATCAGCTATTCCTGGTTAGCTGCGGAGCGGGGGGGGGAGAGAAGGGAGGTAAAAGGAAGGGGAAAGAAATGGCTTCCTTGCTTTTTTTATAACTCGGAGCCCATCCTCAACACTATTTTAAGGGTGCATACATAGAAACTTTAGGATAAGCCATCCCATCCTTTTATGGAAAAAAAGGCAGCTTTAGAAGAGCCTCGGTGGCGCAGGGAATACGGCACACTCCTTAGGGCTGTACTTGGCTGCCGCTGCCTGCAATTGGGGCAAGTTCAAATCTCACCAGGCTCAAGGTTGACTCAGCCTTCCATCCTTCCGAGGTAAGGTCAAATGAGAACCCACAAATGTTGGGGGCAATACGCTGATTCTGTAAAAATGTGCTATTGCTATCTGTTGTAAACTGAAAAACTGTAAACTGTAAAACTGTAACACTGTGCTATCTGCTATCTGTTGTAAGCCGCCCAGAGTCCTTCGGGAGTTGGGCGGGGCTAGAAATGTAAATGTAAACAAGAAATAAACCCAGTTTGCCCGTGCTCTGATGTTTGCTTACTTAAGTATGCACCCCCCCGACTTCTGAAGAAGCGTGTGGCAAGATCTCATTCTTAATAGTCAATATATTTGGGGAGCAATATAGATTTTCTTCTGGAGGTTTCTTTAGTTCCTGGTCAGAATTTTACCACGTCTGGTGGCTCACTTTGAATAAGAAAACTCCCTTGTAACCCCCACCCTTCTGCATGTTTATTTGCAAGGAAGCCCTCCCTCTTCCCTCCTTTCTTTAAACGTGGCTTGCAAATGGGTGGCTGTTGCTCTAATTACATTCGCCTTGCAACTTGTGCTCACTGAAGCCTTTGATAGCGACTCTGAAAGACCGTCCCATAAATAAGGATGCAATTACGTTCGCTTGGGAAACCGGCTGACCTGCCAGGAGTGGTGAATTGACCCAGAATAGTTTGCTTGGGGGGAATGATACACCGCGGTTCCCCCGCGGTGGGTGGAACATGGATAGGAAGGTAGACCAAAGCAGAACAAGGCAGATAAAGCAACTCCGTGTAGGAGTAGATTGGAAAGAATTTGCGGTGGAGGGTTTTTATGTTGACTTAGTCACAGAGTCCGGCAAAAATCTGTTAGAAAAGACAGCTCCTTGAGCATCCTAGTGAAGAGAAATAAAAAGAGAAGCAATGGAAATTGAATCATCATTTTAAACTCCAAGGGACTGCTAGATCAGATGAAATACCTGGGCCTGCTACTTTCTGGAGCCAGCGACAGGCTTCTGGGAGACCCAGAAGTGTTTCCTAAACCACAGGTAGCCCTTGGTTGTGACCACAACTCAGCTCAAAATTTCTGCTGCTAAGTGAAACAGTTGTTAAATGAATTTGACCCCCCCTTTCTTGCCACAGCTGTTCGGTGCATCACAGCAGCTGCTAAGTTAGCAATCCAGTTGTTGAGTGAATTTGGCTTCCCCCAATTGACTCTACTTGTTCAGAAGGTCTCAAAAGGGGATCCCATAACTCTGGGACACTGCAACCATTGTTAATATGAGTTAATTGCCAAGCATCTGAATTTTGAAGCTCATTTTTTTTTAAGTAGTCCTAAATTCTAACTGGTCCAAGGTCTCCCACCGAGCTTCCCGGTTGGGTGAAGTTCTAAAGCTAAGTTTTCTTAGGCTTAATCCGATGCTTTAATCACTCCACTAGTCTTCGAGCCACAAGGGAGCAGGTATGTGGTGCCAAGTTCAACCTGAGAATTGTTGCTACAAGTTTCAGGAACGTCAACTGCTTTAGAAAAGAGGAACAGGAGAACTCCAGGGAGACCAATTCTTCGCACAGATGATCACGACGACTAAATGGGATCTCATGTTCAGCAAGGATGTGGCTGAGAGAGTAACAACAGGATATGCTGTTATTCATAATAAGAAATGTCTGGAGTCCAGCTTCTCAGATTTGCTAATGTAAGGTATACGCTACTAGAAACTTTTGTGATTTTATCTGCAGGGCTGGATTACACATTACAGGTTCGTTTCCTGCACGATCGTACGAAGCCATCAGGAAGTTTATTTCATTTTGTCTTAGTGATCTCAACCACTGTGGTTCATGATCCTGGCTTAGCCTAGGACCATGTTGTCATAATCAGGCCATTCTAACCTTATAGCTGCTTCCTGACTTCGAAAAGTCAGAGACAATGAAACCCCCCCCAAAAAACCTCTTTTGCCCACAATATGGTTTTTCTCAAAGAGAAACCAGGAGCAAGACCAGGTCAATACTGCAGCAATCTTATCGATCAATGCAAAAAAAGAGTTTTGGAAAGCCCTTAATTCCCTTAGGAGGAGCCTAGAAAGGTCTGAGAGAGGAATATTTAATGAATTTAAGATCACCCCAATTCAGCAAAATCTCTCAGCATTTTCATTTGTGGTCTATCTCCCCGTGTATGTAGCCCTCCTGTTATCTTAACTGCTCAGTGTTAAAGGATGTCTCATAATTTTGCAAAGACTCTTTGGCTGGGTCCGCACACCACAATCCACCCTAAAGCTAGACTTAACAGATTAAAATGGTTCTGTTCACATTGCTGTATGTGCACCGATCAAACAAATGAGCTGTATTTTTACGTAGCATATGATGAGTTCCCACAGTACTGCAAACCACAAACGACCTACTTTTGTTTTACTCTAGTTTTATATGTTGTGCGATCCCATTCATGAAGCCCAGGGTCAACAAGACAAGCGCAGCTAAAGGAGGGTTTTTTTTGGCCTTGCCAACTACTGTAAGGTCTCAATTGCTTCAGGCAGAGGCCAAAGTCTCTTAGCATGAGCTCTCCAGGGTCCTGAAAATGTCCCCACGTTCTCAAGCCTAACCTGTTTATATCTTTTCACCTCTAAAGCCACATCTGGCTTTGTTGAGATCCTTTGGGATGGGGTGGTTGGTTTAAGGGTGATGCAAAAAAAAATACACCTGCATTGGGGCCCCCAAAGGTAAGAGGTCTCTAGGCAGAGTTAGAATTTGAACAGACTATGGGCAAATGATCTCAAGTTACGAAAAGGATGACCTCCATCATTTGCTGATCAGCGCATGTCCCATGTTGGTCTTGAG
>JANHGC010003640.1:34642-45318 GCA_027560395.1 Boaedon fuliginosus
ATCACAAGGATTATGTGTGCATGCGCAGGGGGGTCATGTGTGCATTGCATTATGGGTGGGGGCACACACATGGGTGCACTTGCGCACTTTTGGCAAGTAACAACAAAAAGGTTCACCATCACTGCCTTTAGCATGAAATAGAATGCTTCCTTATATCGTTCGTGAAAAAAAAAATGGTATTGGACACATTCCATTCCACCGTATCAATTTTGCCAGTAGTTGATTACTTGACACTCCTTAAATTTCAGACAATAATTGTTCCATTTGTCCCAGAAGTGTTTCTAGAAGACATGGTAAACAGACTTGTCATCAACAAATGACCATTTTCCTGCATAGATATATGATAGCTAGGAACAATGCAAACTGGGGGAAAGTGATACCTATCTATTTTGTTGCGTTTTATTAATATTTAATTTGTAGCACAGAAAGCATAACTTACTATTGCCTCGGTTTTGATAAAAGCAAGTTTATTCAAGGGCAGTGCAAAAGTATGGCTGAAATGGAATTACAAACCATACGAATTCTTCCAATGGATCTCGCTGTTCATATATATATATAAAAATGTGAGGGATGGATACAGAAAGTTTGACTTTTTAGTTTTGATCTAAGTGCCTACCAGGCACTTCTGTTCTGGGAGTCTCCAAAGGTAGTGAGGGAGATAAAACGTAACACTTCCTCTGGGCAATGTTGCAACAGACAACAGCAGGAGAAGTACCTTTGTAGCATTAGTAATCACAACTGAGCCGCAGTTTGCTGTTTCATTACTTTGCTTCTCAGAGCTGGCTGCAACTGTCTTCATTGATAAAGCATGTGTGGGCATCCTCCCTCCCTCCCCCCCTCCTCTCCTCTCTTTACTATGCATGTAAAATATCTGCATGGAGAATTGCAGTGAGCTACCTCTGAAGACCCTCTTGGCTTGCTGGTTTTGTAACAGTTTCACATTCTTAAGAAGGAGGTATTGACAAGTCAAATCCCCAAATATATGTTCTAAGAAGGGGTGGTGCAAAACACTCTAAAATCTAGTGATATCTCTTAACATCATTATAATTGCTAGAACTGGGATAATAGCCCTTCCTCTCTTCAACAGAATTTATTGTGCTAAGAAAATATTCATATGCGATACTCAGTGTCTGATAATGGGTGCTTAAGAAATATCCCCATTTCCTGTTTTCTTTGTATCTGGATTCATGATCTGTGCTGTGCCACGTGTTTTTGTTTTTGATTTACTATGTTTTGGGACCCAAGTCATTGCAGTTTTTAAAACAGGATTTATAGATTATAGTAGGGCAACCCAGGTCATATTTCACAAAAATCATCCATAAGTCTGACAAGTGGCTATTTTGAAGCCACTCAAATTTTCTTCAAAGCGGAGAATGTCTTGGTTCCAGTCTATAGTTTAATATCTTTTAGAACTAGTTTGTAGACTAAGTGATTGCCATGCTAGCTGTGAGTGTAGTTTATCTTGATAGGTCCTTTAAGATTCTAATTCAAACTTTTAATCATTCTATAATTGTGTGACAGTGGATGAAATCTGCTTCATGTATCTGATCAATAGGTAACCACATTTTGAGACCAGCTTCTGGAAGATACAAGACACCAATTGTGGTAGCTGATAACTCAAATAGCTCTTTGTACTGTCCTATTAATCTGTTAACAGAAAAGAATCACTTCCTATATTTGTTTATAACCTCTTCTATAGCTCTACCTGGATCTTACTGAGTACAAAGCAAATGAATCATGTACTGTAGCTACTTTGACTGATTCTGCAAGTTTTGGAAGATGGTGATTCTGTTATTGTGTTTTATTGTTACTTTGGGACCTCACTTGTTCTTACCCCTCCGCTATAAGACTTCAGAAATATCCCTTAGGGAGCATTTTCCAGTATCTTAGTAAATAATTTCATGTAAGCTGAATTTCTATGGAGATTCTCAGCCACCCAGGTCATGGTTGTTCCAAAGGTGCTTTTTCAAGAGGCAACTGGACTTTCTGGTTTTTCTTTGAAGATGCTTCACTTCTCATTCAAGGAGTTTCTCCAGCTCAGACTGGATGGTGGGGAATGGAAGGATTTATAGGAGTATAAATCCTTCCATTCCCCATCCTTCATGTAAGCTGGTTGGTTGAACTCGGATGAAGTAACAGTGGTAGCTTGGGTTTTAGGTAAGTCAAAATGAAGCAAAGGAAATCCGACATATTTAAAGCACTGACCCATGTATATGTTTCCAATAATCTCTCCAAAAAGGAAGCTATAAATTTAAACCAGAAAGCGTAATTGCCATATGTTGCTAAAAAGGTGGATCTACTGGTAACATAATCAGAATGTAAGTTCCCCTGGCAAAACATGTTCTGAGTTGACAGCTCAACTGAAAATCTGTTGGTTATACTGTAATGTTAATATTCAACAATGATAGTTGTAATTTCTAGAGAGATGAACTTAGAAAAAAGACATAAGCACCTACCTTCTGCACTCCAAATGCAGCTATGTATAGCAATATCTGCTTTGAGTATTAAGTTAAGAATGACACGAATTAGAAAGCTTAGCTGACTTACAAGTGCAGGATGACATTGTAGAAAAAGTTATTAAAACTATTCAACACATACATTGTTGCTTCTTTCCAGAGTAATAGAAATTCAAGATATTTACAGTAGCATTTCTCTTAATGAAAAAGAGTCTTTGCATTCATTAGCAGCTTATCTATATTTTCCTATTGTGCATCTAGGGCTATATCACATAGCACACCAATCCATGAATAGCTGAATTGTAGTTTGCTACATAAATTCAATGGGCTGAGGTTGTACATAAATTAAGCTATATTAATGGGAATCAAACAAAATGTTGTCTCACAAACTTTTAGTTTGTTGGTTGCCTTCAAGGTTTGCCTGTATGACCTTGTCCATGTCTTTGTGTATTGAGTATCCCTATGTGTGTGAAAGAAAATTCTGGAATGAGTTGGATTCTTTTCATTAGCATGAATGGCTCTGGATAGGTGTTTAATTTAAAAAAATGGTATTCCTTCATGGCTAGAAACCTGGCTTTGATGGATAGAATGAGACATCCAGCTTGAGGGCAGGACAGCAAAGCAATATGAAGATGGAGTCAGGGCTGAACACCAAAGGAGATTAATATCAGAATGCTTGTTGTGGGGCTTTGCTGACACTGAAAACATTTAAGCTGCAATGGAAGCAGTTGTTGGTGACCCCCTCTAAGTCTATAAAATTGCTGATCTGCTTAGGGATCTACCTTCAAAATGTGCTTCTTTGTGTACAAACAAATATTACAAGACTTCAGAATTTCCCAGGGCCTGTTTTAAATTGGCTATTTCAAACTGCGCAAGGTACTGGTAATTTATTTAAAAGATTTAAATAAAAGTTTTTAGAGCATGTTTTTCTTTTGTTTAAAAAAAAAAGCCAACCAAACTTCTCACAATTTCATAATTTTCTTAGTGTCATTTAAATTGTGATTTCTAGTCAGTCATTAAAAAAAAAATCCAAAGCATCCAAAAATCTTTCGGTCTTTAGGGTTACAGTAGCCTCCTGGTTCCTTCGCAATTTTAGGAATACTGCATAACTGATGTCAATATGCTTTCCTCTAGCCTGCAGCCAATATATTTACTCAGCTAATTCACTCGAACTGTATTATCTACCTTTTCTTTCATGGGCTATTAAATTCAGTTTACCTGGCAGAGTGCCAGAATAGATTACCAAGGTATCACATCTGAGGCTGGTATTCACTTCTGCAATGCCCCCAGGTGTATTCATTAGTCCTGCTAATGATCAGGAGTCAGGACCAAACCAAGCACTTCCTAGCAGTGAACTCTAGGATGTTTCCTGCAGATTGATGTGAAATGAGCAGCCATGCAAAAAAAACAAACAAAACCCAACTCTGCTACATCCAGTAATGGTTGGATGCTATAACCTGCAGAAACGCCAGCAACAGTGGGAAATGCTGTATCCTGATTCTCTACATCTAGATCATATTCTGAAATGAACAGAGTTTCTAGGCTTATTTTCACATATCATGGGAATTGCTTATTACATAATCTTTTTTTTTCATATGCAACAAACACCTCCTCACCAGCAATCAACACCCAGTTAAGCAGAGATTAACATCAAGATTAACACCAAGATTATCACTGTCTAATATCTAACAATCAAGCAGCAAACAATACCCCAATCATGGTATTGCCAACTCAGACAAACAATCAAACAGTAAACAACAGCCTAATCAAGGAACTTCTGAGAACAGGGTAAGCCAATTGTATATAAACAGAGAACAAACCCTATTCCTTTCTAGTACTGAGGATGTTACCTAGTTGGGTAATGAAATGTCTGCAAGAAAACAACCAAGTTCAGAGATCAAAAAGGACCCCACAATTCTTTTTTTTTCATATGCATCCACAGATTATCAGGATCAGTGACATAGAAAACCAAACAGGTCAAGGAAAGTTTGAATAGGACCAGAAAGATGCCTTGATTGATAGACTGATTGATCTGTAGTAATTGATCAGTTGTTGCAGATTCCCATAGATATTGTGGCAGTGACTCTTGGACAAATTGCATTAGCTTGTGTTTCTGGTGATATTCCTGTACTTTCTATTTTCATTTTGAAGTTAGGCAAAATTGCTTTGGGAGAAAATGGGAAAACTGGTTTGAATTAATCAAGAAGAGGGTTTTTTAAAAAAATTCCAGATCCTAAACTCTATGATTTTAGGGGGTTGTTGATGGTTCATTTCACTATAAGTGTCATTTATAACTACAGTTCTAATTTATCTTCTTTCAAGAGACGTTTTATTTTAAGATCAGATTCTGCTTCTGGTCAGAATACCCTGACAAAAATTTTTATGTCTCTAATGTATCTTGATTCCAGAAAGAGCATTCTGATTCTTGGATGCATCAATGGAGGCATGGAAGACAAAAATTCAAGTAAGGAAATTCTGATGAAGAACTTCTGGTTCATCAGATTTTCAAAATTTCCTCCTTGCTACAAGTTCAGATTGACTCCCCAAGACAACCAAGTAGGATTCATTAAGGATTATCAAAACAAACCTTGGATGTCAGAGAGACACTGTGTCACAAAAAATGATGGTTGCCAACAGATCTTGGAGGTGCTCCTAGCCACAAATTATTATTATTATTATTTATTAGATTTATACCCTGCCTCTCTTCCCCAGTCAAGGGGAACTCGAGGTGGCTTACAACACAATTAAAAAATACAATAAAATAGGAACATTATAAATACACTAAAATAATTATAAAACTTAAAACTATTAAAAACACAGTCATACAACACACATACAGTCATTCATACCACGAGTCAACAATTACAAGCCTGCTGACAGAGCCAAGTCTTGACAGCTCTGTGGAAGGCCAACAGATTTAGGATGGTTCGGATTTCCACGGGAGCTGGTTCCAGAGGGCCGGAGCTGCCACAGAGAAGGCCTTTGTCCGTGGGCCCACCAGCCGACATAGTTTAGCTGATGGAACCTGTAGGAGGCAGGCTCTGTGAGATCTCACAGGGCGCTGGGAGGCATGAGGTGGCAGAAGGCAGTCTTCTCCCCCAGCATTAACAATGGACAATTCACAGGACCATGCGAAGGCAACATCCAAAGCCACCCAGTCTTATCGGGGTTGAGTCTGAGTCTGTTGGTCCCCATCCAGATCCTCACAGCCTCCAGGCACCAGGACATCACCTCGATGGCATCACTAGTTTGGCCAAGGCTGTATTTTTCAAACAGAACTATTTATTTAACAATAAACATTTAAACAGATAACAACTAATAGTTGTTCTTAGTGCAGGCATGCAACAGGCATGCCTGCTCTTGGTCAGAACATCATCCTAAGAGCACTGAAGTGTGTGTGGAAGGGTGTTTTATACCACTGGTACAGCCATGCCCTTTCCTTCAGTTGGAAAGTGCGGGAGCATTATTTTGAATAATGCACCCATCTCAGTGGGAGTTTCATATCATAGCCATGGCCAGTTTTCTCTGACATGTTGCAAGGAAAATGATGGATCTTTCTTGTTCTGCTCTTCTTCCATTTATTTGCCTGGAGAATCTCCACTTTTGACATTCCAATCTGGTGTTGCATTCATTTTCTTTATGAATGAGATTGGTGAAGTACTGCAACACTGCACACCAGCTGTTGAAAAACAGACTATTGAAAGCTAATCAGATACAGTTCTCTCAGGAATATTGACCCTGTAAAACAAATTCTGCAACTTAATCCAGTCTTTTCCCCCCCTAGAGCTTGAATAGTATCTTCCCTGTCCCTGTTATTTTTTTACAAGCCCTAAATCAAACTGAACAAAAGTAGATACCGTTTAGGACTTTCATGATATACTTCTCCTGTTGTATACAGAGAGTATTTGGAAAGTCTCTTATCTGTTATGCTAATTTATATGCCCGTCTCCTGAATGTATTTGTGACTGACAGTTTAAGGCCAAAGTTAAGACTCTCCCGTGTTTATTCAAATTCAGCAAAGCTATGGCCCATGGTTCAGTGGTATACCTTTTGATTAGTAATCATGTTGCACAACATCTTAAATCACCCTAGCATTACAAATTCAGTTTTCTTGGACTGTTCAAGTTGTAATCGGAAATGCGGTAAAATGGAATGCTTGGCCTGATGCCCCATATACTCTTGGCCCTGTGTTATACTATGAAACATTGTTTGATACTTAGAACCTTGTGGACCATAGTTGCTGGTCTTGGGATATATATACGTTAAAATATTAACCTTTGTTAGCTTCTAGTGTTTAAGCCATCACAAAAAACCCACCCATTAATTAGTCCTAAACCAATATTTTTTTTTAAAAAAAACCTTGAAATAAGCATATGTCTCTAAGCCCCCTACATGTGAATGACTTGGTGCATTAACTTATGTTAAATGACGGGGTCCCCCAACCTCTGGCCATGGACCTGTACTGGTCCCTGACCTGTTAGGAACCAGCTGCACAGTTGGAGGGGAGCAGCGGGTGAGTGAGCGAAGCTGAAAACATTCCCACCTCCCCAGTCCCTGGAAAAATTGTCTTCCACGAAACTGGTCCTTGGTGCCAAAAAGGTTGGGATCCATTGCTCAGTGAGATTTCTGTCTCAATTTGGCACAATCCTGTTTGTAATAATAATAATAATAATTTATTAGATTTATACCCCGCCTCTCTTCACCCAAAAGGGGAACTCGAGGCAGCCAGTAACCCAGACCAGGAGTACATAATGTAAATGAAACACTCTTCTTTTATTTTATCTGCATTCTTTTGTGACATATACTAAATCATGTCCAAGAAAATGGATGATGTTTTTGTGCATAAGATAAACCAGTGAATCTGCTCTAGTCTTCTGCATTTGTGCACTATAGATCTTGTGTCTTTGTAAAGATGGATAATCACAGCCTCTCTGAGAAGAGATTCATTCATTTTCTGCCTGTCTCTCTCAGATGCATTTGCCGTGAATTCTGAAAAGTGGGCAATCCTCTTAGATGGGACCTGACAAAACAAGGAGGACTCTGGTCCCCAAATAGCCATAGAAGGCACACTGCAAGGTCAGACCTTGTTAAAATAGTGACAAATCTTCCAATTTACAGCTTATGTTTCCTTCCCCCGCCGCCTTTGATGAAATAAACATTGCGTGATGAAAGGTTACAAAATATAATCAGACTAAATTATGTTACATAAATCATCTCAGCACATTGATTTAAAACAATTGCGTTGTTTTGCATTGCCTGGGAAGTTCTCCTTCATGGAATAATCTGGCTGATTTCCATTCCTTTTCTTTGCATATGGCAATCAGTCTTTGCCAATATCTTAGTGAATAAGACAGCAAAACCTAATGAGCTGTGCATTATAAATCTGTAATACATCTCTTGGATGAGTTCATTTTACACAGGCATGTTCATACACAGGCAAAGAGATGTGATGTTTTAAAACTCTCTCTTTGTTATAATTCCAGAGGAGACCGCATGACTGGGCATTTATTTTATTGTGGGTATTTCCTGACAGAATGTACAGGGTTATGTTGATTTAAAACAGCTATTCTAAAAGTACAAGGTAATATTTAGGAGAAAATTTTTGGAATGTATATAAAATATCTTGTCAGGAATGTTCTTATTAAACTTGCACTATTTCTTCCAGGCAAGAAGTTTTCAAAATATCCATCCTCGAGGACTCAATCTTCTCACAAAGACCCCCCTTCCAAGGGAGCACTTCGATTCTGCTGGGGAAATTCCAGTATGAGATCAGTGTCTTGATTGAAGCCCCTCAACCTCCAGCTGATCAATTCACAATTCAACTGCAAAAATCTCACAATCTCTTCTTTATTCAGAAGGAACGTGATGGCCAGAATTTTCCCTCTGGCTGGCAATCTCCACTGCAATGTTGTTCCCAGTCTTTCAGGGAAGTTCAATTCACCATGAGTGTTCATGGCAAGCTCCTGAACTTAGATTAACCTTAATGGTATGAGGTTAAAAACAATTTTCTAAAATAATAATAATAATTATGAATTTCAACCTTGTATCTGTTGATGTCTTAACTTCTCCACCCTCTTTTCTCATCTCTATTTGTTCTGTTGAAAATGGATAAACTTGGATTATGATTGCATTGGATTTGAATATATATTATAAACAATTTTGGTTATTTGTGGTATGGTGGTGGATGAGCAGATGGATCTGACTTGCATTATAGAGATGTGTCTGTATGAAAAACAGAAACGTAACCCTAATAAATGGCAAAAACTTTGGGACAGGAACTATAAATTAACAAGGGCTACTGCATATAAGGAAAACCTTTATAAAATGTTTTATAAGTGGCATTTGCCACTGGCAAGATTAACAAAAATGTTTAGCAATATGTCCACTAAATGTTGGAAGTGTAATCAAATCCCAGGTACCTATTATCATATGTAGTGGACTTGCATGAAAGCAAAAAAATATTGGACAAAAATAAATACATGGTTGGAAAAGATGATTAAGCAACATAGAGATCTGAAGCCAGAAATATTTTTGTTGGGTATAATGCCTGAGGGCTATGAAAAAGGGATTGTGTATTTAGTCTTGCATGTATTGACAGCTGCAAAGATTTGCACAATATTGGAAAAATGAGAACATTCCATCAGATAAGGACGTAATTCAGAAGATATTAGACTGCAGAAATGGATAGATTGACATTAAAAATAAAGGGTAAAGAAGACACAGAATATTACTTAACATGGAATAGGTTTTATGGAGTGGCTAGAGATAAGAGGTAGAAATTAGGTGAAGAAAGACCACTGTTATGTATGAATTAAATATAAAAAGGGTTTATGAGCCTCAGTGGCACAGTCAGTGGTAAAATGCAGCCTATCTCTGCTGACTTGTTCAGCAGGTTGTCGGATTGAATCTCATCAGGCTCAAGGTTGACTCAGCCTTCCATCCTTCTAAAGGTCGGTAAAATGAGGACCCAAATTGTTTGGGGGCAATATGCTGACTCTGTAACTGCTTGGGAGTGTTGTAAAGCTCTGATAAGCAGTATATAAAACCTGAGTGCTATTGCTATCTCTGTTGTTAGCCGCCCAGAGTCCTTCGGGAGTTGGGCGGCATAAAAATGTAATAAATAAATAAAATGTAATGTTAGCTAGATTAGGTGCCTGGCATAGCCAAATTAGATTCTCCATTGTTATTTAGTTGCTTTTGTTTGATTGCAAATTACTCTGCTTCCTTTGTTGAAGTGGGCAGTCTATAGAGAATTATATAAACAACTATATAACACATTCTATAATTATATAAATAAATAATATCAAAAAAGGCAGGCTAGAAGCATTTTTATCAATCAATCAATAACAAACCAACTTCTGCTCTAGGGAGATAATGCTGCCTCTCATTCAAATTCTTCTATGAGTTATTTGAAGCCTTTGTTGAGAAAGTTGAACAAGATATTAGCTTTTTTAAAAAAGAGTTTCTTTAAAAGCAAGAACTGAAACTGTGAAGCGTCTATTGGATTCCAAAAAGCTGAATGCACACAGCAAGGCAGTGAAACTCCATGGGGGAGCTATTCAGAACAGATAGCTAAATTTTTATTGCTTTGGGGTTAATGCTACTTTCTTTCTGCAGATGTGGCTGTTATTATTATGATAGCTACAGAAACTTGCAAATGCTGTTCAATGCATACGACCCAGAACAACAATGATTATATAGGATAAGGTGAGAAACAGCACTAGGGCAAAGGAGCCAGAATTTAAATTTAAGCTATTAGCTATTTTAAAATTGTGGACAATCTGAAATGGAAAGGTATTGATTACACACATATATCAACTACATACTTGCTAGGCTCATTGTTTTGAGTAGTCCCAAATCATGTTTCTTCTCTTTTCTTCTTTCAGGATCCATATAAAGCACGGTGTTAGACAAATCTTCTTCTTGTTGTTGTAAGTTGTGAAGTCTTGTCCGACCCATCGCAACCCCATGGACAATGTTCCTCCTGGCCTTCTTGTCCTCTACCATCCCCCGGAGTTCATTGAAGCTCGCACCGACTGCTTCAGTGATTCCATCCAGCCATCTAATTCTCTGTCGTCCCCTTCTTCTTTTGCCCTCAATATTTCACAGCATTAGGCTCTTCTCCAGTGAGTCTTTCCTTCTTATGAGGTGGCCAAAGTATTTGAGTTTTATCTTCAGGATCTGGCCTTCTAAAGAGCAGTCAGGGTTGATCTCCTCTAG
>JANHGC010003642.1:45903-60613 GCA_027560395.1 Boaedon fuliginosus
ATCTCATCGAAACGTTGCTTTGATATTCTCAAGCCTACACGGGAAAAGACCCGATTAAACCAAGACTTGCATATACACACACACACACACACACACACACACACACACACACACGGTTATATATATATTGGAATTTGCCTTTCTTATAGCAAGTGCACACTTTACTGAAACAGTCACTATCAGTTTATTAATTAAACTTGTATGGCATCCATTTTCATAGATTGTTTTATTCGCCCCCTTTTAGATGATATGTTATATCAGTGTTTCTTTTTAAAAATAAAAGGTAGAAGAGGTTCAACCTTGTGACAAAGAGTCCGGTTTGCTTTATCCTCACAACAAACCTATGTGGGTATATATCTGCTTCAAACATTCAGTAAAGGTCTTATGAAGATTTCTGACATGATAAAATCAAAAAGGGATTTTGCAGAGCTCCAAAAGGATTCTTTCAAATGAGGAGAGAGAGCCTTAAAATGGCAGAAGATGTTCAAGGCATCTAAATGCAAATTGATGTACACTGGCTCTAAAAATCCCAGGCTTTAATAATCTGATCATAACTTACACAGTGGTTATACCAGCAGTTATAGGGATATGTCCCACAGTGCATTGTAACATGTGAACAGAGCCAATCCTTAATACAGTTGCCCCTGGCAGAAAACAGTTTGGTTGTTACATGACAATTTCATTGCAGCTGTGCTTTAAACGGAAGAGTGGCAAAAAAGCATTTGATCAAATAAATATTGTCAAGGAAATATATGCACACATTTTTAGAAATGGCTGAATAATATAATTAGTTAAATAGTGGATTTCTTTATATATTCATCTAGAAGCTCACCAAGGGAATATGAGGCAAAATACTCCTGAAGAATGTTTTTAGAATCAGGCTGCAATGAGGTTTTTGCTTACTTGGGGAAAAGGTCCTATTGAGTAGCCATAAGTATGGGATAAGAATATATATGTAATTTCATATCCACACACAAAATACAAAGCAACTGTTCTATGTGTCTCCCACTCCCCGCCCTCAGAAAATACTGTAACAAATGAGTGATGAGGAAGGTTACTTTATTTTTATTCTTAATTAATGAACATTGAAAAGGCATTCTTAAAAAAGAATTTTAGGGTTGCAAAGCAAAGGATTACCAACATGCAATTTTCTGAGAGGGAATAACTGAGATGGCTGTTTGGAATGATTCTTAGAAGAAACCCAGCATGAGGCCTTCTTTACCAATCTAAGGTAATTCTGCTGAAAGGCAAGAAATCCAAAGTGATGTATGTCCAGCTGGTTGTGTGTTGACAGTGGCAGGCCTAGCAAAGGTCCCATCTGCCTGAAGCCAAAAAACAGGAAGAATGGATAAACGTACAGATTCCATCTTTAGAAGGCTCAATAACTTCTTTTTCACAGATTCAGAGACAGAAAGCTAGATATTGTTGATCTATCTTCTTCATATCTCACTGCTATGTAAAGATTATTTGGAATCATAGCATACATAGCCCTGTTCAACTATTTAGATACATTTTTATTTTATTTTTTTATTTTATTTATTAGATTTGTACCCCGCCTCACTTCCCCGGTCAGGGGAACTTGAGGCTGCTAACAACAATTTAAAATGACAATATATTGCAATTTAAAAACATCTAAACCCACCATCCACACATTCACAAACATTCAAAAAACAAGAAAGGGGGCATATTAATTCCTTAACATTTGGTTAAGAAACAGAAGAAAAGCAAGAAATATAATACATTTTTGGATGTTATTTAAAATGGTGGGGGGGAGAGCTCCTTTCAACTAAAAACATGTTTATATCACAAGAACAAAGTGAATAAGACCCCAGGCAAGGAGGGAGCTAAGCATCTTCCTTTGCTGTTATAGACAAAAACTGAATTTGACCAGTACATTGGTAAACACGGGATGGTATATCAATTACACAGAAATATCTGTATTTGTGTAATACGATGGTAGAATTTGGCCCCTTCAGACTCTTTTTGTGAGCAGAGGTGAAATTCCTTTTGATGGATATTAAAAATGTGTTTCAAACATTTTTTAAAAAGCAACTTAACCACATACCAGCAGGAAATGCAGAGAGGTCTGAGGTTTATCTAGCTGTTTAGTCTGCTTCCTTGGGGTTAGATAAATTATGTAAACTATTTTCACTTTATAGAGCAGCTGAATCCCTGAAATATATTAATTATTACCTAATAAATTATGCTAATTTTTTTCCTTTGAGTATCTTTTTTAAAGATCAGTTTAGTGACAATAAGATGAGGAAGTAAAAGAGAATTAATGTTTGTTAAATTATTAGTGTTGCAAAATAAAATATTTGATCTTTGTTTAAAATTCATGGCAGAAGAAAGCAGAAATATTTTATGATGTGTATTTTTGACCTTTTTATAAAGTGAAACAAATATTTGATAGGGATAAAGAAGAAGAAATAGGAATTAGATTATTTACCAAAGTGTAAAAGTAAAGTTTCTAGAAAAATAATACATTATACATCTTGATATAATTTTGTGGATAGTCTTTCTGTGTTATGGGGCAAATATGCAACTTTAGAATAGAAAGGATAGAAACAATTTCATTTCTGCATATATACAGTATGTCTATATATTTTTCTGTGTCTGCATTTCCATCAGAAAATAAAATAAAAACATTGATAGAAAAAAATGAGAAGATGGGAATATTAATGATTAAATAATTATTTAACTTCAGTTTTTGTTAAAAAGTTGGTTTTATTTATTCAGTGAATATTTTTAGCAACCCAGAATTCTCAGCCACCATTCCAAGAGCTATTGCTACACAATTGCAATTTTATAAATTATTAAATCTTGATGGACTCAAATAATTCTACATAAAACTAGGCCACTATACTTTCTTAATTCATGTATATCATTTTTTAAAATCATGCAATAAAGTAAGACCATCCATATCTATCTATCTATCTATCTACCTACCTACCTACGTATCTACCTACCTACCTACTTCTTAACCTATCCTATCCTATCCTATCCTATCCTATCCTATCCTATCCTATCCTATTATCTCTATCATTTATCATCTCTCTCTCTGTGTCTCTCTTTTTTTCTCTCTCTCTCTGTTTCATCTACCATCTATCTATATCCTTTTTTCCAGATAATAGTCTGCTAAAATAATTGCCAGTTATGCTATTTCTAAATAACTAATAATTCTATCACTGAAAAAGGAGCTGGAAGTTTGTATCTTTCATTAAGCTGTGAAGTAGTCCAATTCATGTACTCTAAGTCAAGGGTGAAGAAAGTGCAATTAGAGAACACTTTCAGAGTGGTTATGGTCAAAATGTTTTTGGAATAATGAGTAAGGAAGGGAAATGAATGTCCTAAAATTTATAGAGGCTTAAGAAAACCATTTCATCTTTTTGGAGTACTTGGGCTTCTTGTTGCTTCCACACTTGGAATGAGATCCTTAGTGTATCATATAAAGATAATAATGACTTTGAGAAAATAGAAATGACACACTCCTAAACTATAGAAGGTGTTATTGATTAGTGTCGGACTAATCAAATCATTACATATGACTCGTTTTATTCTCCCTTTTCTTCCTTGACAGAAAAGAATCATGGCAGCACTGCCAGGATCAACCTTTTTTTTATTCTTTTGATAGATAAAAAGAACATATGATGAACCAGAAATTGTTTTCATTTTACTCTGGTCCTTTAATTAATTAGTTGAAATCCCAGAATAATATACCACAACCTCAAAGTGTTAGTTCAAATTCATTGTTTCACAAGACTCTATCAAGTGAAGTAACACCTATACACACATTATATTTAATTCATATAAAAATGAATACATAATTGGAAGTATATATCCATAGTACACTTTGATCAAAGGCATGCTCAGCCTTAAGCAATGAAGGAGGTGTCCTCTCGTGTTTATCACAATGCTTTGGAAGCACTATCAGATGCCAACAATAGCCCAATCCTGTATAAATGAATAAGAAAAAATATATCTCTAGAAGAATGTTGTACTTTTTCATCCAATTCTTAAATGGAATTTTGGTTTGATGAATTAATGCTCAAAGCAAGCAAAAATAATTTAGATTTGCATCCAACCACCCACAAAGTGATTTGGATCATCTCAAGAAATACCTTAAAATCTCCAAGAGTTTTATAAGATGAGAACGCCATAATGTTACAGCTTATGACTCTAATTAATTCAGTTTTAAGGTGCTATCTAGTATTTCTATTTTGCTATATAATGGCCCATTTCTGCCTTGTGTCTTTTCACATTCTACAAAAATATATATATCAAAAGAGTCTGCAGCACCTTTTGAGAATAACACATTTTATTAAATTTACTTAGATAAGGAATTTCCAGGCCTCTACTTTTTTGTTACCATAGTTAAAACAGCTCTCTTCCTACAAAGAGACCTGTAAACATTTGGTCTGTCATGATCCATAGATACCATCATAGTTTGCTTCAAGGTTTTTTCTAAGTTTCAGTTTTGCACAAGATAGTGGCACTGTTCTTCATCTCCTGTATAATCTAAAAGCACTGTGCAGGTGCTTTCTAATTGAAACAAAGGAAAACATAACAAATAAAAGAGAAATTAAAATGTAATTTATTTTTCTTAATTTTTTTCCCTCATATAATACACAATGCTTTTTGTTACTGAACTCTTTAATCAATTTCCGAGAATTTAGTTCCTACTGGATTATTTTTTCACAACCATTTAGAAAGTGTCTAGTTGTGTGTTAGAATAAATGCTAGTTTGCTTCATGATCATAGGCTGAACTACAGCATTTTTTGTGACCTTGGTTCTTTACAGCTAACATCTTAATCCTGCTATCAGGGTTATTTATTTATTTATTACATTTTTTTGCCACCCAATCCCGAAGGATTCTCGGTGGCTTACAATATGGATAGCAATAGCACTAAGATTTTATATACTGCTTATCAGAGCTTTACAACACTCCCCAAGCAGTTTATTTATTTATTTATTTATTGGATTTATACCCCGCCTCTCTTCAGCCAAAAAGGGGAACTCGAGGCGGCAAGGGGAACTCGAGGCGGCATAGAGAGTTATAGAGTCCGCCCCCAACAATCTGGGTCCTTATATGTTAACTGTTACTTCGAATGGTTTTTTTCACTCCATTAAAAATAATAATAAAGGTATTAAAATAACTTGTAATGTAAAATAATGTCAGTATTTTCACAAGCAAATCCAAGCAACTGTTATTGGATTATATAAAACAAAATAAAGCCATCAAGGGCACAGTATTTATCAGTAGCAGAACAAAAACATTTAGAATATTACTGAGTGATTTCCAATATAATATATGTAAATGCTTTTCTGACAGTCATTTATTTATTAATTTGTTCAGGTTCTTAGTCACAATCTCTGATATTTTAGAAACAAAGTCTTCCATATTCTTCCATGCTCTTCTCTATCACAATGGCTCAGGAAAACATTCTGTAAACTATTGTATCCCATTTAGGTACTGATCATGATAGATTCTGTTTCTGACGGCTTCAATAGTAGATCTCTTTTCTGGAATTGCATCTCTTGTTCACTTTATGAATTACATGAAGCAATACAATAGTAACATGGTTTTATCTGAAGTTATCAGTGATTTTGCTGAATGAATCTCGCTTACATTTATCACGATTGAAGGATCTTGGTCTCAGGAAAGTCATTTCTAATTATTAGGTCACAATAATCTGACTTTTGTGGTACCCACTTATTATCCATAGAACTACTTTTGAACAGTCTGGAAAATTCAGCTGATATAGAATTATAGATAAAATCTGGTTTAAATATTGAAACTTATACTAATGCATTTGTAATAGTTTACATTGGCTTTTAATTTATTTTCATAGTTAATTCAGGGTGCAATTTGACCTACAATAATGTCAGTGGACTGGGATCTAAAAATTTGTAGCTTATGAGATATTTTCCCCAGACAAGTTCAGTTGGTAGCTGGCATCAGACAAAGGCTTGCTTTCCAAAGCATTGAATACCTTAATAAAATATTTTAATATCTTTTAATAATGTTTTTCTATTTTAATATTTATTTTTACAGACGTTGTTTATATATTTATATATCCTATTTTTCAACCACCCCTCTCCCTCA
Source organism: Boaedon fuliginosus (assembly GCA_027560395.1). NCBI lineage: Eukaryota > Metazoa > Chordata > Lepidosauria > Squamata > Lamprophiidae > Boaedon > Boaedon fuliginosus. The sequence continues at coordinate 52,011 of JANHGC010003642.1, forward strand.
GAGAGGGGCTCCCTAAGAGAAGGTACCAAATAATCAACATATAAACAACATATAAAATTAATTTTAAAAACAGTTTAAGATTAAAAGATGTTAAGTATATAAAATTATGACATGACAATGTAAAATTTAAAGATGAAAAATTCCAAGATGTCTTTGTAATTTATTACAGTTAATTATTACAACTGGGGTGTGTTCTCATGGAACCAACCAGCCCCACAATTGCATGGTCCTCTCTATGACCCTAGGCAAGGCTGCAGAGCTATGTTTTGACCCCTTTGTAGAAGACAAGGAATGTGGAGCTCGCCTCACCTCTGGAGATAGGATGTTCCATAATATGGGGCAGCTGCAGAAAGACTCTCTTCCTATTCTTTGACCAACAGGGTCTGCTGCATACCTTCCCTGTCTTATCAAGTGGGTTGGGCTGATGTGATAGTGAAATCGATTCCCTAGGAAGCCTGGCCCCATGCCATGTAAGACTTTGCAGGTGATGACCAACACCTTTAGTTGTATCTGGAATCCAATTGGTACCGAGTGCAGTTTGCAGAACAGGGGTGTTATTTGTGCTCTTCTTTGGGAACCCAATAAGGCTTGTTAGCCACTTCTGGATATACTTTAACCCCATGTAGAGAATGTTGCAGTAGTGTAATTGGGAGATGCCCAGGACATGAGTGACCAAATGGAGAGCCTCCCTGTTCAAGAAGGGAGGCAACTGGTGTGTAACACAGCATTGGGCAAAGGCCATTCTAGACACAGCTAAGCCCTGTTCTTTCAGCAGGTGCCATGAGTCCAGGAGGAATCCCAAGTTTCACACCAGAACTTTTGGTATGAATTTTTCCTTTTAAGTTATGTTTATCTTTATTATAGGAATTATTATTATTGTTGTGTATTTGCATTTTTATATGCCTGTTATATTGTCTATAGCATGTTTAGTGTACATTTTATCATATTTGATGGAGTTAATTTTAGTTATTAAAATATGTAACACTTCTATAACTTACTTTGTTGGGTAACTAATAAATAATAATAAACAATGGCTGGAAGATTAATTTTTACATCCAGTTATTTACAGAAAAGCAATGCCTCAACAACATTAAAGGTTATAATATAGAAACACTTAGAAGGAAGAACAGATCACTAGTCCAGATCACTAGTCCAGAATAAATGTGTTATCATAATTATTGATTTTACAATGATATTATGTCAGAATTTGAGATAGATATAGTAGACGTAAATATCCGTGATTGTAGATAGATTGCTTAATGAAACTAGCAGCATCTTCTAACATTAACTTTTCCACATAATGCTTGTTTGGCAAATAAACACAAATTACTAGATTTCTCTGGACTATATTTCTTGGCTGGAATTGTTTTATTGAAAGATGATTATGTGAACTTATTCAAATAGAAAAAATGGCTTTTCTATTGCACTCCCTGTGTGGTAGTAATCAAATAAATTACTATTTGGTACATCATAAACTGATAAACTTGTATCATCTCTACATTTTATCAATTTTAGTAAAATATACTTTAAGTTTCGGCCAGGCCATAGCTTATTTTGAACTGTATTGCCTGCCTTTGCCCACTTAAATGGGAATAAATCCCACTGAAGATCAAATTACTTATTTTATTGGAAAATAGACTCATGTGTGATAATTTGAAAGTGTTATAAATTCATCCTATAGTTTCTAGGATGAAAGAGAGAAAATGTTTCTTTATACAAAACAGGGCTGAGTTTAAGCAATTAAAGAAATACCTAACAATTATAGTTACTTTATTAACATTATCAAAGTAACCATATTAAAACCAAAATGTAACAGCAATTCATAATTAAATCTATAAGGTTAGTTACATAGTACTTCTTGCTTTCTAGACATTCTATTTTAATTGGATTTGGATATTTGATTGAAATATGTACATAGTTACTTTTGTACTCTTTGTACTCTTGTATTTTTGGCTTCTTACTTTCTTTAAAATAAATGGAATCAAGGCAAACAGGCAAAAAAATAGAACTGAGAAAGTTCAACTGGTACATCCTGCTAATATTGTGAGATCAATAATTTCCAGAAGTTTTGAAGATCTAATACATAATTTCTGAGTGCTAAATACTATATTTTCAAAGAAAAACTTTGTTATTAAAAAAATAATCTTGGATTCCTGAGAGAATATGTCATACTTGTATACATTCATGCAAAGCTTGATTTTATGTCAGTTTGGGTGAAGGGATATCCATTAAATATTATATTATGTGTAGATGCGGTTTCTTGATTTATTTTCTTCTATTGTGAAAGTTGTAAATGTACCCTTATAATTCAAATAGATTGTTATACTGGGCATTTTAAGACTGCAACAGTATTTCATATAGCATCTTTTACTTATACAGGTATGTGCTGTAACAAAACATTGTACCAAGAGAAATGTTTTGTTTTATGATATAATTAATGTATCACAATTAGTGCTCTTTATTGCTTCCTGAAATTAAATTTAGAAGAGAAAATATATGTGTGTTATGGGATGGAAAAAGCAGAATTAGAATTAAATCTCTATTCCTAACATACCATCTCTATTCGTAACATACCAATCAATGATCTTTAAAATTGTTTAAAAAGTTAGATTTCATTTTGGATGTTAAAAAATAAACTTATTGGAAGGTGTATGCTTAATTTAAAGAGACATGATACTATACATTTGACAACATTCATTAGCACATTCTAGCATGTATAAAAGAGATGAGATAGGGCGATGCTTCTCTCTAACAAAAGTGGTTGGTGATCTGGTTTGAGTTTTCTCAAATATATCCCTCACTCCCTTGCTATTGGTCAAGTATTCCTGAATTTGTTTCTAGCGTTGGCCAATTTATACTTCAAAGCACTCTCTAGTTGTAATGGTGATAAGGTTCTCCCAAACTACAAGGATGAAAAAAAATATATGATGAAATGTATGCTTTGCTAACATAACACAAACTTCAACCTTTTGCACTATGATGTTGGATGCAACATGTACTTCATGTTGTCATTTACACACACATACACACTTCGTTCCAATTAGGATAGTGTGCTGACGGTCTTCTTCCTCTGTGGTTGTCCCTTATATTTTATATTCTATATATTCTATATAGAGTATGCCATATAGTGTCCTCAAGCTAGTAGGCCTTGGGAGATGGCAGCAATTCTATTTACCACATTATCTCAAAACTTTGTCTTATAGTTTTACAGCTGGAATTGGTTTGCTTTGCACTTCCTCCATACGTTAAATCCAGTCCCATGCACAACACTTGGTCCTATGCATAAGGTTCTGAGTGGAAGGGGATGCTCATGCCATCTCTGCATTAGACTAGCAAATTTTTGGTTTCCTAATAGAAAACCATAAATATAGTGCTTTTCAAATATGAAAAGTTTTGTAAATAGATTTTTGGGGGGTGTTCCATCTAAAAGTAGATTGCACACATTTTAAGCTCACTGGTATCTTGTATAAAAATGAGGGTATCAATTCTATGAATTTGTGCATGAAGATTCTGGTGCTAAAAGAGATCACAGAATTCCTTGTTTGAAGGATGAAATTAATAAAATTCTCAGAATGCAAAATTGTCCATAAGAAGGAATGAGTTTAGGCTTTCCCATTATAGAAATAGAGGAATGTCTCTTTTAAAACATGTCATTATATCAATTTTATCATTCTTATTGCTATAATATTACTTCTTAAATAAATGCTTTTATCTACAAATAAATCATTTGTGTTATATGTAGCATAAGCTGACATGCAGAAAAATAAATAAATATTGTAAAAGTGTGTTCTACTGTACTTTTAAATCCTTATTAATCAAATCTTAGACGTTCAGCAGCTCAGTTCTGCAAAGCAAAAGTCTGATAGGATTGGGTGCTTAATTTTTTATGATTAGTCTTAGCCCATTTTAAATTTTTTTCCTGGAGTTTGAGAGTAAGATTAGACAGCTCAGCATCAGAGTCTGGGAATCTTATTCACCCTCTGAGACTGTTGAAGGTCATTGTTGACAGGACAAGTTTATGGCTGTGTTGTGTTTGGCTTAGCCTCTTCTGGAATATCTCTTTCCTTTGAAAATTACATATGCAGCCTGGGTATCATTTCCACCCAGAAGATCTTCAAGTTTCTTCTTTCAGAATATTTCTCTCTGCAAGTTAAAATCCAGAGAGGCTATGACATCATAACACTGGGGCTTGTTTTATTTTTCTAATTTAAGTCAAAGAAAAATTAATGAAACTACTACTTTTAAAATGAAAAAAAAATGTGTTCCAGTTCTAACTAACTCCACACATATAACCTAAATACATTGCAAATGGCATTTGCATATCTCAAAAGGTACACAAGATTTGCATGTCTGACATTAATGCAACATTATGTGTTTGTAGCCTATTACTAATATATTTGTTTCATAGACTAAAGAGGTCAGTTCATAAACCAACTGAGTGCAGTTCAGGAACTGTTAAGGACATTTGTCTTCAATGGATATGCAGGCGATTCAAGTGCTCAACTGAGCATTTAAATCTTAAATCTTTTTTCTAGATTCTATCCAGTATTAATGTTTTAAAAATGTTAAATTTTCAGATTTTACATTATGAAAATATTTGTTACCATTTGAATTTTGAGAAGCTGAATCTGGTCTAATAGATCACTAAACTATATGAATAATCATATCAAGGAGATTTACAGTATACATTTTAAAATGGTATTGTTCAGTGTGCTGTTTGATTGACAATGTGCTATATTCCATATCTGTAGAACAAAGACCATCTGAATAATGACTAGATGCAAGTAAAAGGCAAAATTACAGGGAAGAAGCAGAAGATGTAAAATACGGCACTCAATGCAATGACCAGGGCACACAGAAATTAAAAGTTTAATGCCCACATACCCAGATTTCTTTTTCTGCTTTAGATCAGGCTGAGAATCCTGAAATACAAAAGAGAACATTTCCCTTTTGGATGTAGATGATTGTGTACATATGTGTATGCATGTGTAGCTTGCAAATGTGTACTGTATAGATCACTGTACTTGAACAGAGGGAGATGTGATAATTAGTAGCTTGGGAAAAGAAAGGAAGATAAATCTCTGCTACTTCTGCTTATTTTGATTTTGTTTATTTGCGATACACTGACTGAATACAAGTGTTCCCATTTCCCAGTCAGAATGGAAGGTTAGAGTATGGAATCATTACAAAAATATGAATTACAGCATATGGACACATTTTGCTATGCTAAATTTTTGCAAGTTAATGTCTTCTGCCATTGTAATTTACATGATATATAAAAAAATAAAATGCAAAATAAAGGAAGAAATTTGTACAGAAATACATACAAAAAAATAAAATACAAAAAAAAGGAAGGAAGAAAAAAGAGGAAATATGCACAGAAATGAAACAATCATAAAGGAGTGAAAGAAATTATTTATCTTCCTATTTTACATATGTGTAGGGCCAAAGGGACTCTATTATGTGGATGAATATTTCTGAAAAATGTTTAAAATATTAATTAATGTGATTTCAATACAGCATATCAATATTTGCTAGTACATGCCAGGATAACTGTTTTTGCTATCTGTTTGTGCTATCTGTTGAGTATTTGATTTTTCCTAATATGCTATTTGGTATCTTGAATGTAAATGCATGCGTAAGTTGATCTGCTTTTCCAAATTAGTGCTATTGGGTCAAATAAATTAATGCACAGTCTTGACAGAATGCCTCATTAATATACACATGTAAATTCAGGGACAACCCCAACCCCCCATTAGTAGGATTTATATTAAGACTGAAATGTGATTGTAAGACAGTAATTTACCAGACCTTTGGTTTGTAAGACATATGAAGATATCCCTTAATCCATCAAAGTGCAAAATTTCATATGCACACGTTTGTAATAACAAGCCTTATAAATATTAAAAACATGTATACATTTTATAATTTATAATTTATAAATATAATTATTGGTGAAATCATGGAACTGTGACATTGATAAAAACTAGTATGCAGGTATGACTTTAATGCTTGTGAAGTTGACTGAAAAGCTCCCTGAAAATTAACTACTTCTGCTTTCTTGTGAACTGGAGAGCCCTGCCTTAGTGGATGCTAAGAATAAGGCTGAAATGAGTACATCTTCTTCAGCAAATTCGGTTTTTGTGAAATAATTAAGTATTGCTAAATATCAATCTTAACAAAATTGACTAGTTTCATCAACTTTTTCCTTCCAAATTTTACATGTACATAAATCCATTTTATTACCAAAATTTTATTGTATTTTTAAATATGTTGTTAGCCACCTCGCGTTCCCCTTGATTGGGGAAGAGAGGCGGGATATAAATTTAATGATGATGATGATGATGATGATAATAATAATAATAATAATAATAATAATAATAATAATAATAATAATAAAGATGATGATGAACCTAACTGAGCCAAATCTATTACAAAGGAAATATAGCCACAACTTCACAAACTTCTTAAAATGGTTTATTTTTAAGAAAGAAAGAAAAAAGCTCTAGTAAAAATTGGAGAATATAAGCAATATTGAAGAATATTTGCTACACACACACAAGCACTCACTTATATTTTTATTTTGAAGGTCCATGGGTAAATATAGGCATAGTAGCATGAGCTAAGAAAGAGATTGGTGGGGGCGTAGAGAGAGGAGAATATAACAACTTGTAAATAAACCTATGAATATCAAGAAGCAGAGATACTTAGATTATGCATTTTGCCACCCTACTTCTGTGCTTGTAACCCATAAGGGCAGACATTTGTATGATGCAAGATGTAGAGCTGCCCGAGAGAGATTGGGAAAAAGAAAAGCCAGACACAATGAAGCATAATAGCATTCCTGCATGTCTAATAGTTTAAATATGCTATGCTTCACTATATACACACATTATGAGTAATGTCAAGGAATAAGTTAATATTGCATCAATACTTTACTCTTAAATTAAATACCTTTGGAAAAATAAAGATTAATAGTGTGAAAAGAGAGAAACCCCAAGATTAGTGTTAACAATATCCCGTAAGTACAAGCTTTGCTGTCTTTTGCACATAATGCCAATCATAAGTCTTTTTATTATGTATATTTGGAGGTGCTATTCTGTTGCCGATCTAAGCAAACAAAGATGTAGGAATTTTCGGCAGTATATAAAACCACCCAGGACTTTTTCAGTGGAAAATAAAAGTGTTCATTGCTATATTTTACTTCAGCTATTGCCTGGATGTATGGTAATGAAGTAGAAGGTGTGACTTTGCTAGTCTGTTGATTGGATAAAAACAAAGGAGGACTACATTGTCTTAACAAAGAAGAGGAACGCTGTGTGTGTGTGTGTGTGTGTGTGTGTGTGTGTGTGTGTGTGTTTATTATCATTTCATCTTCCAGGTTTCTTCAGTCCAAAATTATAGGTAGGGCGGGATGTCTGATGTCTGAGTGGCTTTTATTTTCAATAGCTTTTGGAGAATTGCCCCCCCCCAACTTTCCTTTGCATGAAATGTCAAATTAATTTACAGGGTGCTATTACGGATAGGTTTGCTTGGTTTGTGGTTCGCTAAGAAAGACAAGCAGCTGAGACCAAGTCTTAGGATGGAGAGGGGGAGGGGCAAGATTGCCACCCCAGCCCAGAGTGTGGCCAGCTTCAGCAAACAGCCTGCCTGTCTTTGACAGCAGGCCAAAGAAACTCCTCTAGTTTTCATTTGCATCCTGAAGAATAGCCAAGATTAGAGGGAATTTATTTTCTTGCAGGATTTAGATCTGACATTTATGGTTTGGTTTGGAGGCTTCTTGAGGGAAAGTTTGTTTTCTTCTCAGAGAGAAAAATATTTTTGGAGAAAATAGAGGTTGGTTGGCAGAAACAGTAAATAAATATATCCTTGGTAATTCTGGAATGGAACTTACCTAATACAATAAAAGATAGGTATTTATTGTTAAATTATTGAGTTTTGCTCCTTCATATCCAACAGAGTGAGTAATTTTCTATCGCTTTCAGTATGTGGAAATATATTTTATAATAAAAATGGCAAAGGAAGCATTTTTAAAATAACAAATTAAAAAAATATTTTGAAGAAGAGTAATGTATTAGACTATATATTTTTCCCAGGTTTGTGACTAATTGTACAATCTAGTGGAGTGCCATAAGTAAGAAATTATTCTTTTGTTTATTTTCATCACATTTTAATTATTTTTTTTACAAGTTAACAATGTAGAATATAGTATTGATAGTGTCAAATGTTTCAATTATCTACATTTAAAACTTCTGGCCGCATGGATATAGATGTGATTGTCCTTCCAGTAAGCACACAGGATTCCAACTTCAATAAAAACAAAGCTTATTTTTGATTACTATAAAAAAATATGCTGACATTTTTCTACTATGAAGGGAATGGACTGGGCTTCATTCTCTACCTTTAAGTCATAATCATTATGTTGGAACTAAAACTGCAGGATTCTTAGACATTCTCCCTAAATTGGAGAGCATCAGGTTGGATTTGCCATTATGAAGCTTCTGAGGACCAAATGTGCAATGTCTGTGTTGGAAGAAATATCTTTCTGGGTTCAGTTCCAAGTAGGGAAAAACACTCTGGAAGCATGGAGGCTGTTTGGAAAG
>JANHGC010003642.1:133657-145411 GCA_027560395.1 Boaedon fuliginosus
ATTATATCCACCTTGTCCGATATTTTCTTGAGGTCTTTTCTGGCCTCCCCAATTTCCTCCGACATGTTCATTTTTTTAAATGGAATACAATCACTTCTCAGAGGAGCAAAAACCACGACTTCAATCTCAAGACTCCGAGAGGTGCAGCATTGGGGGTGGGGCTTTCCTTGTTTGGGCTGCTTTTTCTTCGTTTCGCCCGATAATTCAAAAGTTCAGCCACCCTTTCTCCTTATCCCTGTCTCTCTTAAAATTGTAAAAATGCTTAGTCCAGTATCCCAATGCGCCCGTCCTACTGGTCTGGAAGTTCTGTCTTTCTTCTCCTCGCACCTCCTGTATTTATTTGACCGGGGGTTCCGGATAGTTAGCCGCCATTTTCGCGGCCGTCCTGGTCGGCCCTAGTAAGAGCACACGGAAGGCGGGGAGGGGATCGGCATTTCCCCTCTACCCTTCCTCCCATGCTCCTTTGCTTCACCTATCCTACAAATAGGCTTGGACCCTCTTCAGGGTCCTCAGGCCAGCAGTCCTGGGGCGATGGCTACGGAGCTCGTGGCCACCACGTCCAGTATCACTGGAAGTGCCCCCGGAAGTCCCTCATAAGCAGTATTGTATACCCATGTGTGCATACTGCGTCTCTCTAATTCTTCAATGTCTGATTTAAAACCTGTTTCAATTTAGCTCCTGTACTAACTGCAACTCTTGACTTTTTTTTTTCAACAGAGAGCATACTGTTTAAATCTTAACACAGTTACAATTTCAGCAGTTTTAATTTCTCTAGTAGTACTTATTAGTACTGTTGATGTATGGTATTATTTACCTAATGTACCTATTAATACAGTTGAAGTAGTTAATTGAGTTTGGCTGAGCTTACTGAAGATGAGAAGATCTGGAAGGCAGTATTTTTGTGGACTTACTTTATATTAAATGCATACCGTATATACTTATTTTCACTAAATACAGCATGTAAGGCAACAAGATTTAAATGGAGTCAAAAAGAACACATTATCACTTTGCAAACAAAGCTTATCTGCAAATTCTGTCCCAGATATAAAGTCCACCATTTGAGACTGATATGTATATATTATATCAAAATCACAGTTATTATTTATTATTTTTTATTTATTTGATTTATACCCCGCCTCTCTTCCCCGGTCAAGGGGAACTTGAGGCGGCTTACAACATAATTAAAAAACACCTGTAATAATATATATTTAAACAATTTAAAACAATTTATAGCTATAAACAATGAATCCCAATCATACACCAGGCAACATCCATTCATTCAGAGGGGAATTAGTTCCACGCCTGCCAGCAGAACCAGCTCTTAATGGCTCTGCGGAAGGCTGACAGACTAGGGATGGTTCGGATCTCCACAGGTAGCTGGTTCCAAAGGGCCGGTGTCACCACAGACAAGGCCTTCGACTGGGGAATCGCCAGCGGACATTGTTTAGCTGACTGGACCCGTAACAGGCCGACTCTGTGTGATCTAACTGGGTGCTGGGAGGCATAAGGTGGCAGAAGCGGTCTCTAAGGTACCCCACTCCTAAGACATGAAAGGCTTTAAAGGTTGTCACTAGCACTTTAAATTGCACCCGGAAAACTATTGGGAGCCAGTGCAGCTTGTGGAGGACAGGTGTTATATGGGTGCGCCGATTGTTCTTTCTGCAGTCTTAACTGTCTGTTGGAATTTGTACCTGTCCTGTTTGGTTGCTGTACCAAACCAGACAGCTATAGAAGTACAAATCACACACTCAGTAATTCCTCTGTAAAACTGTATTAACAGTTCCTAGGGCAGCCTGAACTTCCTGAGCTGACACAGGAAAACATTCTTTATTATGCCTTTTTAATGATAGTTCTAAGTGTCCATTTCAAGAACCCAGGACTCTATTGTAGATACTCATACAATACTTTTTTAACCTTTTTATGATCACATCAGTTCTTTAAAACATTTCCCAATTCAAACATTAATAAAAAGAGGCTTTTCAGATAAGCCTAATGTACAGTATTCCTCTGATTTGGAGCATAAATACATTCAATACAGTTAATTATAAAGTAATTATTTTTTTATTCAAATTGACATGGTTTATTTAAATCTCCCTAATTATTTCTTACAAATACAAATAATAAATTTAAGGTACAATTTAAAGTACCGATGTATAATTCTTTGATATGAATCAATCTATTTTTAAAGTTTTGTGGCCTTTTCTTTGAAGGACAAAGAAATAAAATGAGAACAATGTTGGATAATATTTAGGAAATTACCAAGCCATCTCACTCTATCTAGCTCAAATAATACAAGAAAACTACACTCAAAATCCAGTAAAATAAGGTGACATATTGCACTACAGATCTTAATAAAATAACAAACTATTATGTAAAATATTCATATATAAAATTATAGCACTGCCTATTTTTAAAAAAATCAAATTTAAAATTAGTCACAGTTTAAACAATAAAAAATAAGAAAAAACAGCCATTAGAAAAAACAGCCATTAGAACACCAGATATATTTCTACGTGTAAAGCCTCAAAGACATCTGATTAAAATGTACATTTCTATAACTTGGCCAGCCTTGAGCCTTTTCTGAAAGTTTGCCAGATTATGACACTGTACAGTATTCCAAAACAGTTGCCTGGGGAACCATAACAGAAAATAAGTGTGTCAGGCCTTCTCCCTACCCCAATTAATTTGAGTACTATACAAAGCAAGGTGGCTATTTGGTGGGCTTTCTTTGCACAAGAAACAGAAACAAAGCCCTTCACAGATTATTACGAATAGTAGGAAATTCATATGAATTAGTAGTTTATTCTACTATGAAGAGTAATCTGACTGCCTTAATCTGGGAGTTAGACTCACTGAACTCAGTAATGATTCAATGTGTTTAAAATGGCTTAGAATAAATAGAGTCATAGTAATATCACCTTATATTAAAATCTAAGGTATTTAATGAAAAGAACTGAGATATAATTCTGTGTAGTATTGGACTATATAGATCAGCATTCAAATTCGTGCTGAATCACAGAGCTTCCTATATGGCCTTGTGAAAATTGATCCTATATAACCTAATCTCATGGGTTTCAGAAGTACATAAAGTTTGCAATAATCTTTTTAAAATGTGTTAGCATATTAAAATTGTATCATTTAAACAGTTATGTATTTTATTTTGCTACTGAGATTTTAAAAAGTTACACACAGTCCTCTTTTCACAAGTTCTTACCCACAGCTAGATATTAAAATGCCTATTTGATTTAGAAAATAATTTAAATAATGCCTTCCCACAAAACACAGAGACATATCTTTTCCAAATTTTGAGTGAAGACGGAAAAAGATCTGTGATTTCTAAACACTAATTTCTGAAGGGAAATAGCTATCCTGTTCTTTTATCTAGATTCTACCAATGGATTTGGATGGGGTAAAATCTCAGTACCTTCAATTATCTCCATTTCACGAGGAATTCAAATAAGCTTTATGAAAATGGAATGTCTAAATTGTAATTAAGAAAAGCAAAAATATCAGAATCTGCCTGCTGTTGGTGTGTATATATGCAAACTGTGTATATGTGAAAAAAGATTGATTTCCTCCAAGATCATTCAAGTCTGGATAAATCAAAGAATTGCACCTGTCCAGTCTCTATGGGAAGGGCAAATCCTCAGAGGTATAGTATATTTAAAAATTAGACAAAAGAGGAAGATAACCGATGCTTGGGATAGAACTGTTCTCACCTACCAATTGTCCCTTTGAATTGGTAGATTATGGAAGCAGAAGGAAAAAAGATGGATTTTGTGACTGTTTAGAAGGAGGAATGACATCTGAGGTTGTTGCCTCAGTATAACTGAATTCTTCTTTTTTTGCTTTGATTTGACTCCCTGGGAAAAACAGGGAGGAGGAAAAAGTGTTGGAGGTGGGGTAACCAGTCTGAAATTTCAGGTTCATGTTAGAGTGCAAGAAAAGGGATTGTTCCTCTGTGTGTATGCATTTTGTAGACTTTCACTCTGATGCTGCTCTTGAACATTGCAGTCAGGAGGGGGGAGAGGGTGGGGAGGGGGTCCTGTCTGCAGCTGCCCCTCGAACACTTGAATTTTAAAAAGAAGCAAGAGGGAGGAGAGAAAATCCGTGAATGCCTCTCCCCAATAAGAGATGAGGCATATTGAAAACTATATTAAATTACCCTGATTAACAATTTAACCACGAAGAGGGGAGCTTTGGGTGATCTCTATAGGAAGGGCTGAGGGCTATTCAAGCCCGCAGCTAAGAGGTCGAAAGGGTTCTGAAGTTCACAGGCTCGGAGCTTTTGTTATGCTAACAGACAATCTCAAATCAGCTGCCTAGTGGAGTGTGAAATATAAATGATTCCTTGAGAACTTCCAATAAATTGTCATTCTTGCTCTTGCCAAATACCAGAACAGCCTGCAAATTCTAAGTCGGCCCCTTTGGCAACGTCCCGAGTCGCCCTGTGAACGAATGAATGAAGGCCTTTGTAGGACCCCGTTAATGCCGCTGTTATCTTCCCGCCACCCTCCCCAAACCTGGCCTTGACACGGGATCCCCAATGAAATTGGGATTGGTCTGGTTCGCTGCGGGGTTAGGGACGGGAGGGAATGCAGGCAGACTTAACACATCTCGCCTTTCCTCTGGTCTCCGCAACCTTAAATTAGCAAAATCTGCGGGAAACATAGTAGCTCCGTGATATTAGAAGCAAGCGGCCCAAATCCATTAACGACCAACCGGAGTCTCCGAGCGGCTGAGAGCTCCGGCTTGGAGCCCCTCATCCCACAACAGAACAAATCCCGAACCAGCGAAGGTGTAAACGAGTTGAACTTGTCTCTCCCCGCGCAGCCCCAATTGGCGCACCCACCGCGACCTGGTTAGGGCCACCTTGAAGGAAAGGGAAATCAAAGCCGTGCGACACCCAGCACTCCTTTTTTGGCTTCCTTCTTTGCCATCTAAGTCAGGATTTTGGGAAGAACAAATGGGGGGGGGGGGGTTTGCATTGAGTTTAGTTAAACTATTTGGTCTCCATTATGGAGGATTAAGAAAAACCAGTAGACAACATATGGGAAGAGGAGTGGGCAAGTGCGCGGGAAAACGTGAAATAAAGAGACAGGTAACGAGTTAATTATCTTTCCAGAGAAGGGAATTAACCCGCGCTTGGGTGTGATCTCCTCTCACACAAAGGTAGGAACTGGAGGAAAGCTTGACATGGGAATTAGCAAAGTAGCGTGGATGAATGAGAACGCGGTCACCCGGGGTGACAAGAAACACCTGTGAACCCAGAGCTTTGTTTCCCAGAACTGAGTGCCAAACGCATATAGACAAAAAAATAAAAATAAAAAATAAAGGGTGGAGTGGGAGTGTCGCCCTCTTTCCTGTATCTTCCGTAGCTTCACCCAAACTAATATGGGAAAGAGGCAGGGAACACAAGGCTGCCTTTGGACATGATAAAACAGTTGTGACCTACGAAATTTCGAGGAAATAAAAGAACTATGTCCACCCTTGGCTAAGTCTAAGTCAGGTTCAAAAATGCCTAGGAGAAAAAAAAACCCTGATTTCTAAACTTTATGCCAATACAGTATGCAAACAATACGGAGTCTCTTTGAAACAAGAGGGGGAGAAAATAAATCTAATCAAGAATAAATCTAAAAATTCACAATTCCCTCTATTTCAATTGGACAACTTTTCTCATTTTTAGAGGAGAAAATTATTTTCCAGTCAATAATCATATTTTTAAATGTTCCTCAGACAATACAGTTTTCTATCTAATCAGTTATTTATAAAGCTATTTTAATATAAAAAATATGCATTTTAATTAGCAGCCTATTTGACCAAAATGTAGATTTTTTTTTATATGAATCCTTTAAAAAGGGAAGGGGGCAACTCTTTAAAATTATTTAGTGGATAAAGAAAAATAGTTTCACTTTGTATAATTATACATTTTATCTAATAAAATACCATTTCAAATTTATTTAGAAATATGTCAAATACGCCCTTATCAATACCTAAACTTCACTATGCTCTTGTTAATTTCATCCCAAAATGTCTCTATAGTTTCCATATTTGTTGATGAAAGTTTGAAGCCTTCATTCCTGAATTTTAGCACGCGTAAAAATGGTCTTTCCTTGAAATCTTTAATAAATAGTACGGATAATTTCTTTTGCAAAGCTGTTGTGCTGATATTCCCTCTTTAATCATTCCCAAGCCTACAGCATGAGCAACTGCTAGGAAGGATAAAACCAGAGACGTTCACACTTCATCTGCTAGGGAGGGAGTTCTACTAAACTTACATGCATCATACAAATATATGTGTAAAGAAAGGTAATTCTGAGCAATTCATGTATTCCTTATTTCACTTCTTTTCTAGGGAAACATAACCATATATAAAGCATGGTGAAATATCAGACAGCCAAACTTTATTTGGAAAGAAAATGCATCCATGGGAAAGGGTCACTCTGATTTGGGGAATCCAATGTTTATGTAACTAATATCTCATGTTTATATAAATAATAGGCCTTAGTATCCATGCAGTTACAGCTTTTGTATTAATTAGGATTTTCTACAGGAACAGGAAGAAGCAAATACTTGTAAGAAAATATAAAAGGGCAAGTGACAGTGCAATCTAGTATCTCATGGACTAGATGTCCTTATGAAAGTCATAATGAAGAAAAAGAATTAGGTAGTCAGATTCAGATGAATAAAGAGACACCCACAAGATGGCTACCTTTTCAAGGTCTTTCTAATTGTTCCTGATTTTGAATTAATGTAAAGAAATCAACCAGTAAATTAAAAGGGAGGGGCGAAGTAAGGTTATCTACTTATATGTTTCTGCACAGTACAATATATATATTTTATATTATAAGTGTATAATAAAAGGTGCAGTGCTATATATATATATATCACTCAATCTGTTAGCCTCTCTCAATTTCTCTTGTCTGATGTTTATAGTGACAAAATAGCAACAGAACTGCAAGTCTATGTAAAACAGCAGGGCTTTAGGAAAGGAGCTTGAATAAAAAGATAGCAAGAAGATTACATCACCTCCCTCTTTCTGAAAGGGGAGGGGAAAAAGAGAGTTAATAGTACTGCTTGGCTCTTTTGTTAAATATATATTTGCATATCTGATCTGAGGAACTCATCTCATCCTTGCTCAAACCTTCAATTATGAAACATGCCTCTTCCCCATTTCTTTATTTCTTTCTTCTAAAGTATACTGGGGTTTGTTGGTGGTGAATCTTTCCATAATACATTTTCCAAGCCAGGATAAGGGCTAAATACAAATAGATATATTTCAATGACTTAATATTAATCATCATCCACTCAAGAGCTTTAGGTAACAACAGTAAATAGTGTGTGTGAGAAGGAAAGACAGAGATCACACATGTTTATAAAAACCTTTTTTTAAAAAAGGTGAAAAGGTTACATTCTGAGTTGACACTGCAAAAGAAAACAAAGGCAACAGTTTAGTTCCAATAGGAAATATAATAAAACCGCCTTTATCTAAAAGCCATCAGGGACAAGCACCAAATGCAAGTTAACAAGCAGGAACTGATAAGATAACATTTATGTGAGGTCAGGAGTCAAATGCCAGTCAAAGGCATTTAACCTCTTAGGTCATCAATAGGAAGAGTTAAAACACAAAGATGGTTATTTATCGTGTTTTCAAAGTACCTGATTGTTGTCACAAGCTTAACAGGATGATTCAGCTGATGGGGATTTATACAAGGAGGACTTGGAGGTCGCATAACAGTCAAACCCCCATGCCTATAGTTCATCTTTAAAAATAGAGTTCCTTCTGACAGCTATAAATCTTAACATCCCTCCCCCCAGGCAAGCTGGATGGCCAAAATGTTAAGGATTGTTTTAAGCATACATTACAGAGCACCAGCATGATTTTAGGCTACTTAAAACATTAATGATGAGCAATTTTTCAAGAGACAAATATGTGACTTTCAGAATAGCAGCCTTTTTCTGCTGAATATGCAAAAACGCATTTCAAAAACAAAATTAAACAATCTTGCTATACAGTAGCAATTATGGACAGCTCTAGCTAAAAAAATTTTCCATGCAAGTCTGACTCAAATTAAACATATTAAATAATAACTCACTTGCCTCCACATCTCAAAAGCCATCATTTCATAGATCTTGTTCAAAAATACAGTACTGGAACTCTATCAGCATGAATAAATTTACTGTATGTTTAAACGAGTATTTGATCTTATTGGAAAATCAAACAGGATATAGTCCATTTATATCATGGAATGGTAGAATGAAAACAGGTTGCAGGGCCTTTTTAGGCCTTCCCTGGACCAGGGTTCTCACAAAACATATTAGGTTGATTTCCAATGCTTTTAAATATTTATCAGAAGCATCTTCTCACCAGATTCAAATGACACCTGAAGTGTACTCACCTTTATTGACAATTTCAGTTCTGGAAGTCCATTTTCCTCCTAAAAGCCCCCCAAGCAGAACAAAGGCTACAACCCGTTTTCATTCAGTTAATGTTTAGTGGGGGTGAGGGGGGAGAGAGAACCCACAGCAACCTTAATCAGCATGCTGATTGCATCGTCAACTAACAAATAATTTACTACTCTGAGCAATGCATTCCATTAAAAGCTCATTAAATTTCCTGTTCTCCAATGGGAGCTTTCGCTTCTCAACTGCATCCTTTGGCTTGGAATTAGCACTTATTCAATTTTCACAAGAATCTCTCTCCCCTTCCAATTCCACTCCCCCCAATAAATGAACATTTCAGAACCTATAACTATCCAAGGCAGAACAGGGGTTGAGAGAAGAGTAACCCAAGCAGGTGTACTTTCTCCTCCTAATCTTAAATACACATTATTCTACTTAAATACAGGCAGAGCCAACTTGGCCTGAGCTATATCATTTCTTAACAGGCATAAGCAGTAATGTAGAAACTTCAAGCACAAAGATGTGATCAAGAATGGAGCACTATTTTGGTTGCATATGATTTCAAGGTCCTTTCTAAGGCTGGATATTATTTTAAAAAATTTGGGGGGGGGAAAGCTGTTCTTGCATTTCCCTGTTGGGAAGGCACCAGCATTGCCTACCTCCCTCAATTTGAGTAGGGAAAAGGAGCCCTTATGTCTGCAGGGATAAAAGAAAGGGCAGGCATCCATATTTCACCCCATCTAGTAAACTGCACATAATAATTATATTTAATAAATGAAAGGCAAGGCAATGTCAGTTCCTAAATTAACACGCACTTGGGCCTTGCTAATTGTGCCGGTTGCAAATGTGGGTCATTTTGCATGAGTGACTCTAATATAGGCTACGCTTGCCATTGAGCCGGGTGGATTTCTGATTCCCTTTGCTAATCTTGAAGTCCCTGATTGTGTCAGGTGCAACCCTGAACGCTCCAGCAGCTGTCTCTTCCTCATCAATGCAAATAAGGCAACTCCTACAATCAAAGCCTCGGGAGCTGAAAGCCTGATTGCTGAGGTGAGCCGAAGGCAAGTAACACAGAACCCGCGCGCGCGCACTCCCGCCAGCCAATCAGGCTAAATGACAGGGCCACGGGAATGTGCCGCCAGTTCAAAATTAACCCAAACAAAGGCGGCAGAGCTTTTGGCTTATTACGGCTTGTGGAGATACGTACGCGCGCTCTTGCCCTCACACAAGTGTGAACGTTTGGAAATACAGAGCTTGAACTTTACATTCACCGGGAGGGAGGAACCGGAAAAGAGAATCTCCTAAATTTGGCGCCCCCTTTTCACCGCCTTCTCAGGCGCACGTACGACCTCCCCCGCTGGGTCCCCCCCCCCTTTCCTCCACAGAAAGCAAGTTGATAAAGAGCTCTACACCTGATGTTGAACAAGTGATTCAGCTTCTCTTTAGGACTTGCTTTTTGAACCATCCTAGTTGGATTAGGCCACAAGCGCAGCTTGCTTTCGTTTCCAAGCACCTAAGGAGCTTCTAAGGGAAACCGCTCTTGGCGACTGCGATTCCGCCAGCTCCCCTTGAAGGCGTTTCAGAAAGGCAGACTTTTATGATGGGGAGGTTGGTGGTCTTGGCTCCTCAACGCTTCCCACGGCTTCCTTAACTATGGGTGACTCGCCCATTTTTATGGCTTCTTATAACACACGGAATCATGATCTGGCTCCTGCAACTGAGTTTGCATAACCTTCCGGGATGGTAGTTCGACTATAGCTCTGTGTCGGTGGGATATGGCGGTTCATCGTCTTTATATAGAATCCCAGATATTTGCTTTCTGCAGGTACAGGCAGAACTGCAGTCATAGCTCCGTATTTTTCATTGGGCAGAGATGGTTTGTTTTTAGTAGTACTTTCAGGCAGTAATTCAACAGATTCCACTTTCTCTTGAGGGTGAGAAAAATACATTTGTTGCATTTTTCTCCCAACTAATCCAAGCGCTCTTAAAATACAGGAGCCCCGGGAGAGATTAAAGTACAAAACGTTCCCCTACACACACCAATTTCTTTGAAGTCTAATTCAGAATCCTTAATGTGTTAGTAAAAAATAATTTAAGTGTTCCAATCTTCAGAAATATAATTGGCATTGGCACTAAGCACCAGTAACAGTATGCTTGCAAAACACCGTGGAATATTTGCAAATAAGTTTCTTTTTGATTCTGTAATACCAGTTCTTTAATTTATATTGGGCAACCAAACCACCAAATAAAAGGATGTAAACAAAGTGTCCTGTATTCTGCTTTCTGTGATTTGAAATGGCAGAGTTCTTTCCTGAAATACCCAATTACCTGTTTGATACCTAAAGTTATGTATTGTAATCTTTCACCTCTAGCATTTAAAAAAAGAACAGGTGAGAGAATAAATGAGATTTCTGAGATTCTAATATGCTCACAACTCCCAGCAATTCTATTATATTCAATAAGCTGTATCATATGATAAGCACTTGTATTGGGCTGAATTTTTTTTGTCAAAGTAATTTATTACCCTTTCATGATGAATTAGAAAAGTGTCTCCAATGTTCTTTAATATAATTTTACATTTACATATTTAGTAAAAGCCTCACAATTGACAGTTAAGTGACTAATTGCATAGGATTTGGAAGATTCATTAAGTATAATTGATTAATCTTTAGAAATAAATTTATGGAAAAATAAATGTTCTGATGGATGGAGTAAAAAATGAAAATCTCTTTCCAGACTTTTAGAAAGGTTATGCTAAGGTAACTTACAACAGGAGGACATTGTAATTTTCAACAACTGAAATCACGGGCAATGCAGTAGCACAAATGCTCCAAGTTTTTTTTTAAATGCCCCTGAGCGTATGGTACAGACCAAGAACTTGTTTGTAGTGCCAGAAAATGATTCATAATGTTTTCACATGAGAATACATTCTCAATTCCTCCTAAGGTTTCTTCTTTTTTAGCACCACAGAAAAATATTTCATTTCGGTATTGCTGCTTTTAAACTACTGGAAAGTATTCAAAGTTTAATCCCAAGTTCTGGTTTATCATATGCCCATCCAGCATCTTGATTGGGGAAGAGAGGCAGGGTATAAATCTAAAATAAATAAATAAACAAATAAATTTTGTTTTAATACAAATTATCATAGGTTGGCATTCAGATAAGAAAGAAATTTGTTCTGATTTCCCCCAAAAAAGGCAGAGTAAAAAAGTAAGCCAATTTAGAAATGCTTTTGTTGGTAATGAAGACTATAGATGGCACTCTTCCAAATGGCCAAGTTAAAAGTGCTATCCACAAGTGCCAGAGCTGGCAGAAAAACATCCCTGCATAAGCTAGATTGCTCCTGAAGCA
>JANHGC010003642.1:286648-300355 GCA_027560395.1 Boaedon fuliginosus
GAGAGGTCAAGTAGCACCAGGATGGAGGGAGACCCCCCATCCTGGGCCCGCCAGAGATCATCGACTAGAGCGATCAAGTCACCCAGTCACCACAGTGATCAGCTGTCCCTCGGGCTCCACTGCGGATGTGGCCCATCCCCCTCTGTTCTCAACCGCCGTATCCAGCCGGCGGGAGTCCCACCCCTCAGCACATTCACGCTTTTGATTTTTTTAAAAAAACTAGGTCTAGTGTTGTGTTATTTTGACTTGGCAGTTGTGAGACATGATGAAATAACATTGTAGAAATACTGACAAAACTAAGAAATAGACAATTCTAGTTTTCAATATGTAGTATAAAGAAAACTATTGTTTGTATATAATTAAGTTAATTATGGATAGTTACCGAATTTATATCCCACCTCATTTCCCCAGTCAGGGGAACTTAAGGCAGCTTACAACAATTAAAATCACAATATTTATATGAACATAAATATAACATAAATTCTTCCCCTTGATCAGGGAAGAAAGGCTGATTACAAATTTAACAAATAAACAAACAAACAAACAAACACATAAATAAATATTATTATGAAAAAATGCTTGGCAATATTTTCTTTGCAGCAGAGTTTTCATAAATATATTTATACTTCAGTAGGTATAAGAGGAACATTTCAGAGTACATTGAAGTTTTATGGTTCCTTTATTTTTTAAAAGGGCAAAGAACTTAGGAATAATCAATATTATCTTTGTAAGATTTGTTTGTGTGAATGCATGTGTATACACCCAATTTACTTTTATATATGTTCATCTAAATTGCTCTAACTACAATACATTTTATGATCCAATTAACATACTATTTACAATACCTAGTTTTTTTATTATATTGATCACTAATGATCTTTGATTTATCTAAAAATACTTCTGTGATTATGCTTCATGTGTTTGATAGGAGTGAATATTTACAAAATTATCCTTTTTGTTATATAAATACCATTATCAATTGCTTGTGTACAAATTATAATTTTTTTGCAACTGTTCATATTTTTAGAAATTTAATTGGCTTTCTAATATTTAATTGTATGCTAATGGTCATGTTATCAAAAGATTTTCATTCTTTGAGTTATAAGAATGAAAAATTCTTTCAAATATTTCAAAGTATCTTTCAAAATTAGTAGCTTTCATTAGAATTATTAATTATTTTGTTTCCTTTTGCAGCATTTTCAGTTAGCTTTGATTGACTGCAATCCTTGCACTTTGTCCAACGCTGAAAGTAAGTGTTTTAAGTATTTATTCAGTTGTAGTTATTGTAATCGTTTTATGTCCTGTATCATATCTTTATAATTAACTAGCTGATAACCGGCGTTGCCTGGGTATAGTCAGGCCTAACACTGTTAGTAGCTGTATGTGTCATGCTGTTCCCTCCCCTCCCCTTCCCTTCCCTCTTCCTCCTTCCCTTCCTTTCCCACATAGCAATAGCACTTAGACTTATATACTGTTTTCCAGTGCTTTCCAGCCCTCTCTAAGCAGTTGATAGAGTCAGGCTCTTGCCCCCAACAATCTGGGCCCATATTTTACCCGTTGAGGCGGTCAGGACCAAGCTGCTGGCAATGTGCAGAGTCAGCCTGCAATACTGCATTGTAATCTCTGTACATACCCAGCCACCTGTTCAAGATTGACTTGGCCTTCCATCCTTCCGAGGTGGATAAAATGAGGACCCAGCTTGTTGGGGGCAAGAGGCGGACTCTGTCAACTGCTTAGAGGGACTGGAAAGCACTGGAAAGCGGTATATAAGTCTTAAGTGCTACTGCCCCCAACAAGCAAGGCGAAGGGCAGGGCAGGGCTAGGTGAAGGGCAAGGCAAAGGGTAGGGCAAGGTGAAGGGCAGGACAAGGCAAGGCTCCCCGTCCCCTACCCCTTTTCTTCAGCAAGAGGCAGCCCGAAAGCCTCCCCCCCGCCTTCACCAACCAGGCACGCTCTGGATTGGGGGGGGGGTCTCCCCTTAAATCGGTTGGGTGGGGCAACAGCCGTGAGGGGCCCTTCTGGGATCTCTTGGGGTTGTCTTGGCTCTCGGTGGCCCCCCCGCAATCCCCCAGTACCCGCGGATTCACTCTGCGCCTGGAAGCAGCAAAGAAAGCAGCTGCACTGGCAAAAGCACAGCCGCCATCTTGGCCCATCATGCAATGCATTGTGGGCATTGTAGTTCTGCGCAGCCGGGGAATGGAGGGGCCACCCCACCTGCCTCTCTTTCTCTCTCGCTGCTCTCTGGTGCCTCTTTTGGACTGCCAGATTATATTCTTTGCCAGTCAGTGTTGGGGGGGGGGCAGTTCAGCAGCTTTTTTAGGGGGCACAGAGTCTTGGAAGGTGTGTGTGACCCCCACAGTGCTTGTCTCCAGAGGGCAAGTTATGTGTGTGGCAAGTTGAGTTCGGATTGGTGCAGGCGTTGAGTGTATAGGACGCACATGCACAAACACGCACACGCACACACACTGCTTTATATATATATATATAGATTTCTATGGTTATATGATGATTTACCTTTCATATAACATCTTGTAATTGCCATTAAAGCATGTATATTAGTATTTTACATTTACAGAGAAATCTCATAATTACTTCTTGGTAAATGTTGGACCAATATATTACAAATAATTCTTCTGAACAATTTCTCGTGAATGATCATCGTTTAATTTTGCCCTTTCTTTATAATGAGAAATAAACTCATACACTGGTATAATAATTTAATTTATTAATTTAATTTATTAAATTATACCCACCTCTCTTCCCTGTCAGGATGAAACAATGAAAAAGCATTATTAAACTATTTATAATTTATCTATAAGTAACTGAGGTAGGGTATGGCTGTAAAGAAAGATAGCTGAAAGGATCCCTACCTTGACTGTCTTTCATATCACTACTTGATTTAGAATAGTACCAGTCATTTAGCTATAGTGAATCTCACTTTCAATTAAACATAGAAAAAACAAAAGTTTGTTAAGAGCTTGGAAAAGGAGCAAAGGCAGTGAGTCTCCTGGTTCACATTTCCCAAGTATTCATTATTGTTTGAAATGATCACCTGATGTACTAGAAGTAAACATTCTGCCAGAATTCCAGGTACCTCCTAGAAAAATGTGCATATTTGAGCTCTAAGTTACATGAGGCCTTCACTCTGGAAGTAACTTCAGAGGATGCTCTTGCAGGGCCTCTGAAAACAGGAAAACATGCTTCATTCTTTTATACTTTTTTGAGGCTGCAGACTTCCAGAGGGTCTGGAGGCTGCATGGAAGCACCCCACATTCTTGTGTGGCTTCTGCAATGTCAGAAAATCAAGCAAGAATCGAGGGGGATGCTGGTATGTCATCTGTGACACACAGGGCATATGTTCACCATTACTTGATTAAACTGAGAAAAACAAGTCTTAAATTTACTAGGATAACTTTGCTGCTTAACGGGACTGTAAACTGTAAAGCTTTATTTAATTGTCAATTCAGAAAGCTCAGATTACCCAAGGAGCTGCTGATAAAGTTCTACACAGGAATTACTGAATCTATCATCTATGCGTCTGGCTTGGTACAGCAACCTTCAACCAATAGTTAGGATTGCAGAAAGGATAATTGCAACCAGTCTATTTTCCCTTGAGGACCTGTGTATTGCACAAGTCAGAGGGCTGACAAAATATCTACATACCCCTCACATTGTGGACATAAACTGTTTTAACTCAGGATGCTGCTATAGGGCATTACATGTCAAAACAACTAGGCACAAAGACAATTTTTTCCTTCCTGCCATCACTCTGCAGAACACCTAATTCCCATAGTACTGTCTTATGATATTTATCCATTTAGAGGGGCTTTATTACTATTAACCTTCTCATCTTTCCTATTAGCTTCTCCTATTGGTCTTTTATGATTATATTACTTTATTGCTTGTATGTATACTGAGAACGTTTGCACTGGAGACAAATTCCTTGTGTGTCCAATCACACTTGGCAACTACACACTTACATTCTAAAAGCTTCATTTCATTTGCCCAATTCCAACACTTAAGTGGAATTTCCAATTTATTCCCTGCATGCAGGATAAATTCTCGATTAGCTTTTCTTTCTGTAGCACTGACTCCCTACTGTTCATGCTTTTTGATCGTGTATTCTGAGTTGCTTTCAATGTTCATGCTTCCTTAAATAACTCCACTCACCCCTTTTAAACTTTTTCCAGAACTTGTATAATGCAATACATAATTTTCTCCAGTCTTTCAAAACTCATCTGTTCTTTGAATGATTTGGCTTAATTTCTTGATACTGGTGGCCTTACTCTTAAGGGAGCTCAAACCAGGAGGCACTTTTTTTCCTGGCCATATTTTCCTAGGTTAATGTTAGACTCCCTGATGAATTTTAGAAGGATATTAGAAGCTTCACTCATTCCACTCCAATTGAATTCATGAATCACTTATTTCCCCCCCGGCTTTTTGTTACTGATTTATTGGGTTATTTATTATATTGGTTTATTTTTTTATTTTAAAAAATCTTAATCGCACTGTGGCTGCTTTAATTACTTTTTCATGTTCTGGAAAAGTCTTTTGATTGAGGTGGTATATAAAAATATATAAAGAAATGAACTCATCCTGTAATTAATATCTTGAATAAAATTGCATTCTATTTATGATTAGTTCTACATTTTTAAAGTCTAACAATACCACCAGGAAAAAAGAATATTTGTCTATAATGGATACCTGTTTTCCTTCTCTCTTCTCATTGGCTATGTTTTGAACTTTGGAAACTTATATTATGCTTTCAAAATAGCTAGAGAGGAAAATTTATTTGTTCGCTGTTGCTCTTAAAAATACCATATATTTATTTTCTAATTCTTTGTCAGAGATTTCAAGTTGCAACACAAATAGTTTGTCCATAAAAAGTTGTGCCTTTCATTTACAACTTCAAAAATGTTCTGGTATCACCAAACAACAATTTTCATGGGAGGCATGTCCAGTTCCCAAAATACTGGGAATTATTCTCATTTTCTGCTTTCTTTATAGCAGGGGTGTCAAACTTGATTTCATTGGGAGGCCGCATCAGTATTGTGTTTGACTTTGGGGGGGGAGGCGGCTGGGCGTGGCTGGTGTAGGCATGGCCAGGGTGGCCATGATCAGCTTGACATCACCCAACTGCTAAGGCAGGACTTCCTCAGACCCCCCCACCCCTCACTCTCATTATAATCTCCCTCCCTCCCTTCCTTTCCTTCTTTTTCCTTTCTTGCTATCTTTAATTCTTTTTCTTTGTATGTCTTCTTTCCTTTTCTCCTTTCCTGTCTATTCTGTCCCACACCCGAGAATCATGAATCAAGGCCAATTCTTAAAGGAACAAAGGTTTATTTTGCACAGCACGCAGAAACAGTCCGTCTTTTGCAAAAAGACTGAGCAGGAATGCAAATACTACTGATACATGTCCTAACTGAGTCCAGGCAAAATGCCAGCTGATTAGGCACTCACCAAATACAAGAGAATAAATCCGAACAGAAATTCCAAGACTTGGAATCAGACGACGCTCTCAGAAGATAGTAAGTTTGTTTCCTGCAAGGAACCAGTCACAACCACACCCCTTTTAACTGCTCTTGGATATGGTCAATTATCGTTCCTCTGTAGCTCACCCCCTTTGCCTCCTACATTGCTGTTCCCTTCTAAGTCACCTGGCATCACTTAGGGATTCATCCTCCCCACTGTTAGATATTGTCGGCTCCACAGACTCTGTCGAAGGGCCAGCCACTGGCACAGTGTCAACCACCGACACCTCCCGTTCATCCGCTGCCAACTGTCCCTCTGAGTCACTCCTCCCTCAGTGCCACAGCCGGCTGCGGAGCCGCCGCATTCTCATTTCTCCTTTTGTTTTTAATTTGTTTTGCTAGCCCTCTATCAGCGAAAACTGAGCTTGTGGCCCCCTGGGGCCCGTTTTCAGCTGTGATGTCCTCCTGCAACCCTCTACCAGTGAAAACGGGGCATGGGAACATGTGGGTGGCTCTCCCAGGCTCCACTTTCACTAGCAGAGGTACATTGGGCTGGTCCTTCGCTGTTTCCAGCTTGGTCCTTTCCAATTTCAAGCCTCTCTAAGAAAAGACACCCACCGCCTCCCACGGGCCAGATCTAAGAACCCCATGGGCCGGATTCAGCCCACAGGTCTCGAGTTTGACACCCCTGCTTTATAGGGTCCATACTACATTTTCCCAATACAGGTACTCCTTGTTTAACGTCCATTCATTCAGCAACTATTCAAAATTATGATGGCACTGAATGAGACTGGTTCTCGAAGTTCCGGCTGTTACAATGCCCCTGTGAGCATGTGAAAAAAATCCATGCCCACTGAGACCCACTATATTTATGACCATCTTTTGGCTGCCCACCTACCCACTACCCCATACCTGTCAAGTTTTGGATTTGAGAATAAGGGAAATTTTCAGGGCGTGACTTGGCGGTCATGTGACTGGGTGGGTGTGGCTTGGCGGTCATGTGACTGGGTGGGTGTGGCTTGGCGGTCATGTGACTGGGTGGGCATGGCTTGTTAGTCATGTGATTGGGTGGGCATGGCTTGTTGGTTATGTGATTGGGTAGGCGTGGCCAACTCAACATCATTTCATAAACTCGATTGTG
Organism: Boaedon fuliginosus; assembly: GCA_027560395.1. NCBI lineage: Eukaryota > Metazoa > Chordata > Lepidosauria > Squamata > Lamprophiidae > Boaedon > Boaedon fuliginosus. The sequence continues at coordinate 293,260 of JANHGC010003642.1, forward strand.
GTTGTAAGTTGAGGACTAACTGTACTTTATAAACTTTACAGATGTCATCTTTCAGATTAAATAGATTATACCTGTTGGATCGCAGTGTCAATTTCTTTATATTATGCCTTGTATCCTCAAATCCAAAGTTACATTTTTGAGTGTTTAGATGCAAATGTGACTGTTTGAACACTGGTTTTTAGTGATCTCCGAGATGTTAGTTCTAAATCAGTTCTTAACTAAGATTGCAAACTCTTTTGATCTCTTTGTCATAAAAGATTGATTGATATGACTGAAGTATAGAAAGGGGTGAAATCCAGGAAGGATTGCTTTAATCACCTTAAGAACAATAATTGAGAAGATGGAAGATATTTTGCAATCTCAGCTGCCTAACACCAAAGCCAGCTTCCCAAAGATAAATATCCTGGCTGCCAATGAAGCTGGGGGGGATAATCTAGGAGTAGAAGTCCACCTATCCTGAAGTTGTTAAGGTTCAGGATAGGTGGACTTCTTGTTAAGGTAAACATTGCTTTAGACAATAATCATACATAGGACAGGTGCACATCTACAGATTTATGCACCAGTAGCTTTTGTTTGGGGGCACAGTGACTCAACAGTTAAAGATACTGAGCTTGAAAGTTGACAGCCTTTGTATGAGACCCAACTAGCAGGTGATAGGTTGAATTCCTGTTACTTGCCCCAGTTCCTGCCTAAGTAGCAATTCAAAACAAAGCAAATGTGAGTAGATAAATAGGTACCACTTTGGCGTTCAGTAACCTCATTTATGTGTGTCCACAAATGTAATTTAAAAATTGTACATTTTAAAAATACTTTTTAAAATTATAAATAAAAAAAAATAAAAAATTCAAAAGTTATCATGCTTCATTTCTTATAAAGTTATACTGTGCTTAACAATGCCAGTCAATTATATTCCAAAGAAAACAATCTGCATTTGGATTTTTCATATTAAGTGATAGAAACTTTTGTTCAATGGGCCAGCTTCCAAAACAGAACAAAATCTGTTTTCTTTGTAGATATATTGGTGTCCAAATCAAATCTTGCAATGTATAAGCTTGTGAATAATATGACATTTTTAAAATATCTGTATAGAGGTGATTAGTTATGCTCTGGTCTTCCAGGATGATTTGCAGCTGAAATATTTGAGTTTATTCTATGGAATAGTAATAAAAGGTAAATACAAAAAGAGTAGTCATGCCTCTGAATCATCAAATCTTTATCCTTGGGATTTGGATTCCATTACAAATATTAGCACAGATCAAGGACATTTTATTTTAAGCACAAGTCTAATAGGAAGAGAGTTAATTCTATGAAACTGGAAGTCGGCTAAAGAAATTAAAATTGGTATGTGCAAATGACAAGGAAGTTGTTCCTTCAGGGTATATGAGTTTAACCAGAATCTCCATGGTATCTCTCTTTCACAATAGTCCTTAAGGATTTATAACTCTCATAACTTTCTGTAATACCTTTTAAGGTGTATTCTTACCTAAGTGTCTGGCAGCATGCTAATTTTGACTGATAGGGTCTAGGAAGAGTGCCTTCTCTTACATTGCCCCTATCTTCTTGAATATCCTCCCCCCGTCCAAGGTGAGGTGGACCTTTTGAAAGAGTGGGAAGTCCTGCCATGCCAACTCTCATGGGACCACAAAAACTGGGGGTAATTAGTGCCTTGAAGACCCCCTCCGACTTTTACTGTTTAACTTTATCCTTGTTTTTTAATCTGACTTCTTTTATTAATTATTGTATTTTTATATTGTTTTCATGCTTTTATGCTTTTAGTTGTACACCACCCAGTGTCTCTCTGATAGTGAGATGGGTAATACTTAAGTTCAATAAATAAATAAATGAATATTTATCATGTTAAAAAAATGGGATTACCACCTTGGTGGATTTTCCTCACCTTTTTTGCAAAATGAGTCTAAATCTACAGTCCACATGATTGATCTGCAAAACAGAGGAGATAATTAAAAAAGAGCTTTTTGTAAAACTTGTAGCTGTTAATTTATTTCTATTGATGTAGCGTTAGAAATAGTTATTATAATTCAAATAGAAATAAAATGGAACTCATTGATGTGGGAAATCTATATTCATATCCTATGAGACAAATGTCTCACATGAGACATTTGGCCAAAATTTCTGTGCAACATTTGAATAAGTGTAATGTCCCTATGATTCTGTGAGAAAGTTTTTGGCCATATCTATTTACTGTTACCTGTGAAATAGTTTATGTTGCTGCACAAATAGTTTATGTTGCTGTTGAGAGACTGCAGCTCCTTGGCTAACCATTTTTACTTGGCTCTCAACAGGTGGTCTGAAGCCTAGTAATTTTTTTTCAAGAAGAAAGGTGTGTTGATTTCTTGATTGACTGATTTATACATAACACCATAAAATGGTCATAATAATGCTAAGTACTATAAAAATTATGCTTTATATGTGTGTTATAATTTATTTTATTTTCCATAAAGCTGGAAGTCAGAATATTCAACAGTTAAGTCAAGGATTCCTAGTTGTCAGGACTTCTGAATTGCTAGAAATAAAGGCTATGGTAAATCAAATTGCTTTGAAGATCAGAAGCAGTGGTGATGTGACTATCCTAAATGTTAACTATAGAATGAAGAGAAATGTCAAGACACTGAATTTCCTTTCTGTAGATCTTATATGGTCCATAAAGCTGAAGATTTTGGAGAAAATATTGAAAAGTTAGTATACGAAGATATAAAATAGTTTTTTCAGTAATCCTATCATCATATTGATATGCTGTAGTTACATACTAGAAATATGAAGAAGTATGAAGGAGATTTTTATATTTCATACATTCATTTGTGCATTAAATGAATAAACATGAGAGACTTCTGGTTTGACTTCTGGTGACTCTGGGAGCAAAACACACGAGCTCCGTGGTTTCGCCCCAGGCTTTCTGGTCCGAGGGCCCAAACAGGGGCACAAGCCTTCCTGAAGAGGAGGTGAAGCATAGGAGAGTGGCAAGGAGGGTAGTGGGGATCCGCACATCCCCTCCCCACTTGCCGAGAACTCTGGCTGAGGACCGACCAGGACGGCGCCATAAAAATGGTGGAACCATCCTGGGGAAAGAGAGTGCTGGAGGAAGAAGAAGGGAAATCCAATCAGATGCCGGCCTGGGTGAGGTGAGATCTGAAATGAGATTTGGAAACCCTAGGATTGAAATAAACGATTTTTTTTTTTAAGCTGCAGCAATTGGTAAAGCGCCGAAACTAAAGTGAAGCAACAAACCTAGCAAAGAGAGAAACTGTTTCTACTACCTTCCCCCCTGGTTTGGCAGAGATATTGGGAGCTCCAGAATGATGAACAGGTAAGGAAAGACTCAGATTTAAATTTGATTTTATCTTGGACCTTGTTAATTGGCATTAAAATGGGCTCGCAAGAAGCATGAGAGGACTTTGCCATGATAAGAAATCATTGTGTATTAATTTAGGATAATATTGGCAAAGCACATGCAATGGGATCGGAATTTATAAATATTAACAAGAATATGCTGGAAAAAATGGAGGAAATTGAGGACGAACCTTGCCAAATGGAACAACAAAGGGTGGGTGTATCCGAGGAGATGAAAGAGCAGAGGGATGAAAATGGCGCGGGAGGGAGAAATGGTGACGAAGCAACCAGAAAAGAAAGGCGACATCAGAACTTATTTTTTTAGAAATAAAAAAGAACTTGGGAACATTGAAAATAAAAAATACAGGAAAGAACAAAAAGATAGGCAAGATGGACTAAGAAAGAAAGAGATAAATAATAAAAGAACAAGAAAATCAACAACAAGGTCAGATAAAGGAAATAAAGAAAATAAAAATGATGGAAGCTGGAGAGAAATGGAAAAACAGGAAGGGACTAGGAGAGGAATAGATCGCTCAAGAAGAAGGAGAAGGGATGAATGCTGAAAGGAAAATTTTTAAAATAGAATAAATTGGCAATATGTACTAAGTTTGTTGTTTTTAACATGTAATTACAATGGTATTAAATATTAGGATTTTAAAATTTAAAAGGTTCTTTTTTCTTTTTTCTGTTAGAAAAGGGTGTTAATGAATTAATAGATAATATATTTTAAATATATAAGATTATTTAGATAATGAATAATTTTAAACTTAGTACTGTTTTGCAATATATAATAAAAGAAGATTTGGGGGAAACCAGTAAGATGAAAAATAATTCATAAGGAAGAGGGGATTACTTATCTGGCTTTTAAAAAAAATAATAATACTTGTTTTTGTATTTTTCTTTTTAATACTGAGATGGAATGGATATACTTAAGAGAATGGATGAAAACAATACTGATTATGATTATTAATGTAACTCAGAAAGCACTGATTGGACAAATTATATGTTGTTTTTAATTTCTGGAAAAAATAAAAAAAATGCTTAGTAAAATATATATATAAATCAACATGTGATAGACAAAGACCCTAGAATAGTGGGTTAAATTAGATAATTTAAATTATTATTGGAATGGAATTGCAGAAATTCTCCAGAAAGCATTGAAATCTAAAATGGATTGGATTAAGATTTACTTACCTATTTTAAATAGCTAGACATTTTTTAAAATATTATAGTTATTTTTGATATGTACAAAAGATAATCAGATTTCAAAGTAATTGAAATTTAAAATGATTTAAATTTTATTCTACAAAATAAATAAATAAATGATAGTATGTATTCTGATTAAGATGAGAATAAAAAAAAACCCTATGGTTAATTAGATGTGAGATAATAGGGTTTAAGCCAGGGGTAGCAAACAAACAGCCTACGGGCCAGATGTGTCCTGTGCTGCCCACACCTATCCCCATTTTAGCGAAGGGGGGGGGTTGAAACTTGCAATACATCATGTGATGAAAATGTGATGCTGTGAGTTTGACACACCTGGTTTAAACCAATTCACTGCAATTTAGCTGAAACATAATGTGGTTAGATTCTGTATCCTCTTTAGTGTAGAAATAAAGGTTTGTTTTCTCCCAGTAGCCCATACAAAGGTGCAAGTTGAAATCAATAAGTGTTTTCTTTGTTTCTGCCTTCTTTGTAGCATAGGGGCCATGCAAAAATAGCCTTTCATAGATCTGTCTTGTCTAGGACTGAATGACAAGACTTTAAAGATTGTCATGAGATAAGATATGAGAAGATATTTTTATGATATTTTTACAGAGAATGATAAGTTACTGTGTAAATGTTAGTTAGATGATAGATAGATAGATAGATAGATAGATAGATAGATAGATAGATAGATAGATAGATAGATAGATAGATAGATAGATGATACATAGAATGACGATGAGGCAATATTATTTGTTAATAAATAAAAGAACATATGGGATGAATAGAACTTTGGCTGAAATATTAGAGACGATGATAAGTTACTGAAATTGTTTGCACTTGTCTTGATGAAGAGGGAAGCCATTTCTTCATATATTTTTATTTACTTTTTCCCCTTAACCCACTTTTTTCTCCCTGGCAAAGTGTCAGGGCAGTAATATAGAGTAATCCAAAATAAAATGAACATTAATATAAATTTGAAAGAAGAAAGGAAAAAGAAGAAGCGGGTTGAATATAAGAACTGAAGAGAATAAATTATACTTTTACAATATGTAAGCCAAAACCGTAATGTAATATTTAGCCTTTTTCCTGAACAATTTGCAGGATTGGTCCCTTAGTAAAAAGTAGAGAGTTCCTTGTTGGTGCCAAGTTGGATATCTTGTAATTAGAGGGGTATCATTTCTGCTGTCCAGGGATAGTATATTGGGTGAACCAGGAGTATATGAGTACGGTAATTATTTCAATTTCAGTGTCAAGCAGATATAATAGTTAACCCTGGAAGGCAACATTGTTACATATGCTTGTAACACCATCAAGGGAAGGCATATAGAACATATATTTAGAGTTGGAAAAAGGTGGGTAGATGAGATGAAATTAGGTATGGTGAGATGAAAATAATATTGATCTATCCCTTTGCACATTGAGTCTTTTTTAAAAAACTTTGCTCCAAATTCTTTCCAGGCACAGCATAGGTAGAATGTGATGAGTAAACATGAAGGCCAAATAAAATGAAATTGGATTTTTCCATGCAGAGGTGTGGCATCTAGTACTACAGGTTGAGCTAAATATTCATTTCAACTAAAGTATGCCACTTTGAATTACTAATAAAGTAATAAAGGTGGGATAAAAATCTAATAAATAAATAAATTTTAAGCAACGTAACTTCAAATGAGTCTTGACAAAGATATATCCCAGTTCTAGTCAAAGGACAGCATTGGAAACTGAACATGGGACTGGAATAAAGGTCTCAAGTATTTTGATTGCATTGGCATGAGTGTGGGGACATTCCAATTTTAATATGAATAGTTGGTTGGAGATCTATATTTGAGTATGTAGCAAAAGGAGACTTAAGATGTGATAGATTGGAAATATATGAAAATCACTTACTTAATTAAGGTATTATTATTTTTTGTTTGAGGAAAATTGAAGTGATGACTTGTTAATATCACCATCTTTTTTTTATAATAATTGATTTGTATTATTTTAGTCTGACAAAATATCATTGCCAGGGACTTTTTCTCAACCCCACTAATTAAACAGATAATAAGATAGCATCATGAGTGAGTAATAGTTTGGAAATTGGACTCAGATTTAGGGAGGGTCCTTATAATATAATAATAATAATAATTTATTGAATTTATACCCCGCCTCTCTTCACCCGATTGATATAAAAATTAAATAGGACTGAGGCCAAGACTGCCCTATTTAGCTCTTTTGGTACTCGATATAGGTGCAGTCAGTTTTCTGTCTTTTATGCAGAAAATTTGCATTGTAGTGTTTTTGTGTAATGTTATTATTAAGTAAATAAGACAGCAATCAATAGAAGAAGCTGCCATTTTTGTCATAACCTCTCTGGGGAATTGAACTGCCTTCAAATTTATAAAGGCAGCATAGAAAGTGCCTCTTTGAGTTCTAGCATATTTTGTTGACAGATGTTGCAGAAATACACTTTGATCCACTATCCAAAAGACCTATTGGAAGCTGGCTTGCTCCCTGGCTAGAATTTTTTTCTTAGATCATCCAGTTGACAAGAGATGTCCTG
>JANHGC010003642.1:303815-314781 GCA_027560395.1 Boaedon fuliginosus
TATAAATCGAACCAAATAAATAAATAAATAAATAAATAAATAAATAAATAAATAAATAAATAAATAAATAAATAAATCCTATAAATTAGATTTCTTTGAGGAGAAGGAAGAAGGAGGAATCAAAATCCACAGTATCTAAATATTACAAGACCATATAATCATTTCCTATTTTGATTAAAATCTGTCCAAAACACCACCATATTTTACACACTTTTCTCCACACTCACCATTTCCTACTAAAACCCCTTACTCTTTTACTTACTGTCTAGGGATTACTTTCTTGCTAACTTTGAGTATTGTACATGTTATCAAGTGGCATATTTTAAAATATAACGTTCAGACAGGAGTGCTTCTGTTGCCAGAATATCACCGCAATGAACAGAATATGTATAGACTGTATATTTTATTTCATTTATTAGATTTGTTTGCCACCCATCTCGCTTCAACTACTTGAAATAGAACTAACTAGAATAAAAAAGCGAACTCAGAATGACATTTGTAATTATATAACTGAAACCCTACACATTTGTATGTGCTTGTGACATCAAAGTGTACAGAAAGGTAATAGGGCTTTGTTCACACCTTCATGACTCCCATCCTGGCTGCCATCTCCCCTAAGGACACTCCTGCAGGTCATACTTTGCTTGCTTGTTTAATATTGCAGCAACAGACTACATGTCTCGGTAATATTATCCTCGTGCTGGGAGAATTGAGTATATAACAGGACATCATGTATCATCATAGCATGGTCCCTTTTCAAGGATACTTGTCACTTCCTTTTAAAATCATATTTGAAGTGCAAGTGTAATATCACTATAGTACAGCATGAAAAATAGTAGTTTTCAGGGTATTCACAATGTGTCACAATGTATATAGAATTCTGGATTTAATTTACCTCCTACAATTGGAACAAAGTTCCTATTCAAGCAACAAATTCTTATTCCCTGCACAGCATCCAGTTCCCTTCTGAATCTACTCTTGAAAATAAAAAGAAGTTTAAAAAGATATAGATGGTTGGCAGAAGTCTCATCACCTTTGCATCAAGTGAATAAACTTTAGAAATCAAATGTGTTGCCATAAATGTTGGCAATTTTGTTCAGTATTAATTTCTGTGAACTGTTATGTAGTACTTCATTTCATAACATTCATCATAGGCATGCTTTACATCTCCTATATTTTTTTCTTTTTGTGCAATGACCCTAGTCTTATAAAAATAAAATGGTATTTTGATGGTTCAAGTTAGAATAGTCCATGGTCTTCTAATCCTGCATAGATAAGGTTCAATTGCACCTCAGCAAATCCTTTGGGGACATTTAAGACACCGAACAAATTACTCTTAAGCTTAATGACATACCTTATAACCCATTTCTTCTATTAGAAACATTTAAGATGTTTCAATTATTTAAAATGGCAAGGGAGGAAGAGGCATGATAACTTTCTAATTTTGGGGCAAGTATTTCATTAATAAGCCCCAAATGATGCCACCCCAGTTCTGAGTACTAGATTCATACTGTTCTGGAAAAGTTTCTTTGCAAATATAGTAGAAGTTAGCTCTTCTTTTTGAAACCTGTAGTGCAGGGGGGTCAAACTCGCAGCCCATGGGCTGCATGCATCACACGCTGGCGACCCCCAGCCCCGGTTTAGCAAAGGGGGTAAAAGTTGCAATACATCACGTGACGACAACATGATGACGCGAGTTTGACACCCCTGCTGTAGTGAGTCTTCAGTGAGTCATTCATGTTTATTTGAATGATTAAATATTTTGATAGTCTGCCCTCTGTTAAAACTGTTAAAGACCCATTTAACATACCCTTACAAACCAGCTTTTTTGAAATGAATGAAGGGTGAACAGCAGTATTAAGGCAAAGTAGAATTACAGTAATCTTATCCTTGAGTCACCACTGATCTAAAATAAAATCCCTGGCATGAAGATATAAAACAAGACAAGGCAAGACAAAAAAAAAAAAAAAGGCAGAGTAGGAGTTTTCAAATCAGATGGCTGTCCAATTTCTGCTTGGAGTCTTCCATTCTATGGTTCTACTCTAGAACTTTTCTCATTGTCAATATTTTATGTTTAACCTTAAGAGTTTCTAAGAACTCTCTAAGAATGTCTGACTAATAAAATCAATTGTTTTCTACAGAAGTTATAGTGGAAATGAGCAGAATTGTGGATTCCATTACAAATCTAAAATTTTCTTTTTCCTTCCTTCATTGAGAATAACATATTTTGTAAGGACAGCATGCTACATAGTAATAAATAACTGTGATATATGAATCAATACCAAATCCATGGATTACAAAATGCAAGAAATAAAATTCAACAAAATAAATTCAAAAACCATCTTCTCTTCTTTGAGCATGTTTTGTTGAGTCAGTTTCAGCAATGAAATAAATAGGAAAACTAACCAAAAATTGGTGTGATAGAATCTTCGTTATAATGATTAGCAAGTAATTTTTTTAACTTATGGATATTTTCCTAATTTTCCAGATATTGAATATGCAGGAGAAAAATCAATCTATATTTCCCACCAGCCAAAGTATTTTGCATTTGGCCATTAACTATCAGCTGTTATTGTGACTGATCTTATTGAACAAAAGCTTAGGGAATCTCAAATATTTATAGATGCTCTATACCTTACTAAGAAAGGAACATCCAATGAACTGACCTTATCAATATCCCTTCCCCCATTATTCTTATTGTTATAGAGGTGCCTTAGGAAATAATCAATGTTGCTGTAGGTATTATTGTATAATAATATAACTCTTGTATATTATTAACATTATTTGTGGTTATCTGTACAAAATATTGGCATCTAAGAACTTATTGAGCCATAGAACTTATTTTGGCCAGTTACTTAAAGTAGTCTCAATTAATCTACACAATAAGCAAAAGAGATAAAAAAGAAAGGCCCATTTGTATTCCCCTGAGCTTAAAAATTTCCATAGATGGCCATCTCAGCCCACTGACTCTGGGTGGGGAAAAATTCTAAATTCAATAATAATTAAGATAAATGCAGAGGCAAAGGCTATTATTAGAATCACATGAAATTTATGAAGGGAATACAAAAAGCTTTCACTTCATGTTTTCACAGTACTCTCAAGTTATTTTAATTTAAAATGTATGGAACAGACTTATCCCACCAGCCAAAAAGTCTTTTGAAAGTTCAGACAAACTGATTTGAAAGATAAAGTAGAAAAGCCTGCCTCAGTTACCTCTCAGTTCTTTTCTGCCTCTTTTCTTTCCCTTCTCCCTTCTGAAACTAATGTTATTGCAAATTATTTTTAATCAAAGAACCTTTTTATTTCTCCTGTCCTCCATTTTGCATTTATATACTGTATGTATGTCATAAATTTTCCATGACGTACAATCTCCACCTCATAGAGATTATGTATTGACACACCAGAAATTTTGGCTGACAGATATAGCAGTCTCCTGGGAGTTTGAAAAGGTAATATGAAGAGAAAAAGATAATGTGTTCAGTCTCTTTTACAGAAAAAGCCAGAATGATCAAAGAATCACATTGAGAAGCAACTAGGGAAAGGCAATTTCTACAACAGACCAAGTTTGGTCTCATAGCAATAGCAAGACTTATATCCCATTTCATGGTGCTTTACAATACTTCTAAGCAGTTTACAGAGTCAGCGTATTGCCCCCAACAATCTGGGTCCTCATTTTACTGGCCTTGGAAGGCTGGAAGGCTGAGTCAACCTTGAGTCTGTCAGGATTGAACTCCTGGCAATGGGCAAAATCAGCCTGCAATACCACATTCTAACCAGCTTGTCACCATGGCTCCTGATCACATTGATTGCATGATCATGTCATTCCCAAATGCCCTACATTGTTTGTGTGGAAAGATTTTTTTCATCATAAGAAGAGGAAAACAAAAATTGATCCCAACTGATAATATTTCTAGACTGATTCAGCAGCTGCTGTGAATGAGATGGTGATATCAGAAGAAAAGTATTTAGTAAAGCCCCCATCATGAGATTATAAGATCCTAGAAGGCAATTCTTATCCATCTTCCATGGCTCACTGAAATGCATGTCTCACTATGGATGTGCCTAGTTATGAATGAATAAATATATAATTAGAAAGAATCCTTGAGGCTTTCAAAACTTTTACTCTATTAAAGTCTACATCCAGGACTCTGAATAGATTTGTGCTTTTAAAATATAACAAGAGTAACTCAACCATTTTTACTTCTGTGATGAGGAATCAATTTGAAAAATCTGCCATATTTTATCATTTTAACCAGTTAGAAATTATTTAAATACTGTTTGTATTAATATAATTGAAGAGTATCTATACAGAAAAAGAATTTAAATATTGGACATTACAGTTTGGTTTCATTTTCATTGGTAGCAATTCAAATGGAGTCTTGGCTTCACCGCCTTATGGAATACAATCTAGAATTGACACAACATGTACGACTTAAAGTGGGAGATGCAGAGTTCAGGTTCAGTTTTGATTAGACAAAGAAATCTATTTCATTTAACCCCAAACTCTATATCTGCCATTGGGTGTTTTCTTACAGAGCTTTTCTTTCAGTCAGGCAAATATATACTGCAGGATTCTATAATCAAAAATCAATGTTAAGGCTACAAGTATCTGGAATTCCTGATAGACACTTCTGGGAGATGTCTTCTGAATTAACTTGAAAGGTACTAGATGAGAAGCTGTAGGCCTCCTACCATTATTCTAACTTTTATAATAAATTTATAAAAAATTATAATAAATGTTATAAATATTTATAATAAATAGATTTATAGGAAGTTGAACAAGTAGAAGTGATGTTAATATTTTATGTAATCTTTGAAGTAACAAACTTAAAATGTTTTATTCTGGTCAATGATAAAAGGTCAAATAAATAAATAAATAAAATATTTAAAAATGTGGAAGTAATATATTTTTGTAAAAAAAAAAAGGCTAATGTAATGCCATGTCTTTTGGATGCTTCTGTTTAGCTTGTTCTACCTCTCTGGATAGCAATATCATTTCTTTACCGCTGTCCCATTCTTCTACATTTCATACTCCACTTACTTGATGTGAAACAAGTGGTTTTAATCAAGAGATCTGTAATTCATTAGACACCACTATGTACTTCAGCTGTAATATTGTTAAAAGCTTCTGCAACTGATTGTGGGGAGAGGGAATTAACTATTCCACTTGTAAAATCTAGGGCAGAAATTAATAAGAAATATTTGGTTGCTTCCTATTAACAACTTTTGTGAAGATTGTTTATAAATTGTAAGTGTTATAAATTGTAATTATAATTATGTGATGCCACTCATGACTATTTATTTACTCAGGCCATCCTCAACCCCATCTATGTAATTCTCTGGTTTCCACAGAATCTGAGATTACTTGAGATTGTTTCCTAGAAGTTACATTCCTATTGGAAAAAACACTGCATTCCATTAGAGAGATTATTAAAACCAATACACCGATATAAGTGGATTATAAAATAAGTACAAAAGCGAACACTTACAAGTTAGTCTCAAAAAAGCAACAAATCCAAATTTCATTAATTAATTTATAGAATATAAATATAGAAATGGGGGGGGGGAGCTAATCTGGAGATTATTTGCTATTTTCACGGCAGTGACTAAAAACATTTGCTAGTTTCAGCCAGCTACTTGTAAAGCAATATGAAGCCTGTCCTCATTGCATCATCACAACAATGATTGGTGATACCAGAAGATGCTCCAAATCACTGGGGGATTCTGTCTATTTCAGTTATATTCTTAGATAGAACAAGAAAGAGCTTTTAGACATAGAAAGCAAGCCTTATCAAGTAAAGTACGAATAAAGCTTGCTAGAAAGGGGTGGGGGAATCTTGCTGGAAGGAAAAAACAAGCAAATGAGTTTAAGTCCTCCTTTCTGAAGATAAAATTCCAGTTGATATCAAATTTGTTTCTGTTCTTTGTGAGATATTTTCTCTTGGAATACAGAAGAAACATAATGAAATTGTTTTTATATTATTACATCTAGAGATAATTTTGGAATTAACTGTCAGAGAATATTTGTACCTTCGAGACCGCGTTCTGCTGCCTCATGCCTCCCAGCACCCAGTTAGGTCCTACAGAGTTGGCCTACTATGGGTCCCATCAGCTAAACAATGTCGGCTGGCAGGGCCCATGTTAAAGCTTTCTCTGTAGCAGCCATGGACCTTTGGAATCAGCTGCCCGCGGAGATCAGGACCATCCCCACCTTGTTGGCCTTCCGCAAAGCCACTAGGACCTGACTGCCGGCGGGCCTGGAATTGACGTGCCCCACTAATTGAATGAATTGAATGTATGTGCTTATGACTTTTAACTGTATTACATTGTATTTTAATCATTGTTGTTAGCCTCCTTGAGTTCCCCTTGACTGGGGAAGAGAGGCGGGGTATAAATCTAATAAAATAAATAAATAAATAAATAAATAAATTTGTATTATTACAGTTTCGATTTTAATTTTTATTTTTACAAAAATTGAACTGATGAAGGAACAAGTTCAGGATGACAGTGGCGGTCACATATATAACGATGGAAAATTATTATATTAATGAAATATAATTATTAGGAGTACACAGACTGGACTAGATCTTTCTCAAATCACCATTTTGAATCAGAACTCCAAACAAATTAAATTTGGATAACTAAACTGAATGATTGGATAAAGTCAATACTATTTGGAAAATCAATTTGGACAAAAAAAAATGCATGTATTAATCACTATCGAGTCACCTGAATGTTATGGAAGCATCTGATTTGATTCTGTAATTTTTTTCCAAACTGACAATCCAATTCAGAAAGTTAATTCAGTTGGAAGACTATACTGGATTTTCAAAGCTCTAGTAATTATCAAATTACATTCATAATTATTCAACTCATTTCTATAATTAGTGTTAGCCACTAGTAGGAGAGCAGGAATTTGTGGATAAGAAGGATCCTTTTTAGGTTTTAAAATATAGTTGGGAGGTGAAGGTGTGGAGACAGATTGTGATCTTTCCAGAAATTTAGATAATTAGAAATGTGGATGAGTGATGGTGTGGCTTAACTCCACAAAGATGGCCAATATATGGAGGGAAAGGTCTTGAATGAATGAAAATGGCTTTTTATTGCTTCCTTTTTTTCTTCCCCAAATTATAAATCTGAACTCTGTGTGGGATGGAAAGAAAGCCAAGCAGCTAGTTTTTGAAGCAATGAGCTCAGCAGCTCAAGGGCTTATGATGAGATTAAATTTTTCATTCTGAGAATGACAAGGAGAATATTTGGCCCAAAATAAAAAAGTAAATTTCCACTTAAATAGTATTTCTTGCTTCTAATTGCCTCCTTTATGGCCATGGGCGACAAATAGTACTATGCCTTCTTCAAAAAGCTGCTCATGTCAAACTAAATTTCAGTTACTCACCAACTTCTATCTTTCAAAATATCTTTTATATATCACTTCTTTAGTCCTTTTCTGTTTTCTGTAATTGAACTTAAATTTTGCAATGCTTATTTGGCATGTTTTTGGGACTTCATGAGCTAAGTGACAAAATCATTCCTAACATGCTATTTTTGTTTGCAAAGAACAATGATAAAGAGATAAACACTAAATGTGGAACTCCTCACTCCCTCAAGATTACTCTCCATTGTTTTAAAGTGTTTTTATTTGCTGCCTTTATTAAGCAGTGGTAACACAATGGTTAGAATATAGTATTGCAGGCTAAATCTAACACAGCCTGGAGTTCGATCCTGACACGGCTCAAGATTGACTCAGTCTTCTGTCCTTCCAAGGATGGTAAAATGATGATTGCTAGGGGCAATATGCTGACTCTATAAACTGCTTAATATTCATTTTTTGGCATATTTCAAATACATAGATCTCTGCATGTGCCCTTTCCCATAGTAGTATATCTTTATCCTAACAAACTCTTTCCTATGTTCCCAGCTGTGGTGATGAAGGCATGATTGACTGGAGAAGCATAATGACTTTCTTAGAAGCCACATCTGCATTCTGAAACTTCCTGCCTGAGAAGATGAGGTTGGTATCATCATTGATAGACTTGTGTCAATAACTTAGATTTATTCCATCCTTGAAGGAGGCGGTAATGAGGCCTCTCCTCAAGAAGCCTTCCCTGGATCCAACTGTTTTAAACAACTTTCGTCCAGTCTCCAATTTCCCCTTTTTAGGGAAGGTTTTTTGAGAAGGTGGTAGCACCAACTCCTGCATACCTTGAAGGAAGCTGATTATCTGGATCCTCTTCAGTCTGGCTGAACTGCAGCACTGAGATGGCATTGGTCTCACTAGTGGACAATCTCTGGCGGGCCTGGGACAGAGGAGCTTCCTCTGTCCTGGTGCTCCTTGACCTCTCAGTGGCTTTCAATACCATTTACCATGGTATCCTTCTGGGGAGGCTTGAGGGACTGGGAGTGGGAGGCACCATTTTATGGTGGTTTGCCTCCTATCTCTCAGGCTGTATCCAGTAGGTGTTGGTGGGGGCGGGCAGAGATCTGACCCGAGGCCCCTACCTTGTGGGGTGCCTCAGGGTTCAGTTCTCTCTCTCCCCTCCTATTTAACATTTACATGAAACAGCTGGGTGAGATCATCCAACTGCATGGGGTAGGGTATCATCAGTATGCTGATGATACCCAATTACATATATCTCCACCCCGGGCCGAACTAGTGATGCCATCAAGGTGATATCCTGGCTCCCAATAGTCTTGCAGGTGCAATTTAAAGTGCTAGTGACAACTTTTAAAGCTCTTCATGGCTTAGGAGTGGGATACCTTCAAGACTGCCTTCTGCCACCTCATGACTCCCAGTGCCCAGTGCGATCTCACAGAGTTGGCCTTTTACAGGTCCCATCAGCTAAACAATGTCAGCTGTAGGGTTCCCGGTCAAAGGCCTTCTCTGTGGCAGCACCAGCCCTCTGGAACCAAATAGCCATGGAGATCTGGAGCATCCCAAGTCTGTTGGCCTTCCGCAGAGCCTCTAAGACCTGGCTCTGTCAGCAGGTGTAGAATTGATGACCTCCCTGAAAAGTGCTGTTTGTATGTGGTGTGATTGATTATTGTTAATATTGTCATTATTCTTTGTTTTTATGATGTTTTTACTGTTTTTGTATTTTAAATCATGTTGTGAGCTGCCTCAAGTTCCCCTTGACCAGGGAAGAGAGGTGGTTATAATTATAAATGAAATGAAATGAAATGATAATAAAATAAAATCTGGATAAAAATGTAATAACTACATAAAAGAAATAAAGAGATTACATGTAAAAACCTATTGGGGAAATGCTGGGTTCATCAACTTCAAAAATGGCTAATTCCATCTAGGTTTTTTTTTTTTAATCTCTTGATACAGAGAAGCATTTATTACGCATCTCGCAATTCAAAATATCTTTATATAAACTCTCTTCTCTTTGGGATTGTTTGTTGCTTGTCTTGAAATTCCAGATACACACCTTCTTGAGAAACGTCGTTTTCAACAACACCGCTGGAGATGAAGTCTCCTTTTCGGAAAGTGGGATGAAATATGCAGGATTTGATATCCTCAACTGGGTTGTCTTGGCAAATATGATGATCCTGCGAGAGAAAGTCGGATGGGTCAATCCGGAGGCTCCTTCAGCTGAAGGTTTCAGCATCGACCCCGATGCCATTGTGTGGGCTAACCAGGTGGGGACCTGATGTTGTTTACAGGTTGTAGTGATGGAAATTCTACTCAGTGGAAGGAAGAAGAGGGGATGCTTTTATGTAGACCCTGAAGCCAAACTGATCATTTATTTTTAAAAAATAATTTTTATTTTTTTCAAAACAAAAAAATTAAAATATACATTTCTTGTCTACCAGTTGTCAGTTTGGGCTACAATTATTTTCCAATTTATCCATGTTATATATAGTTCTAAATCATATATTAATTTTCATACTTAAAAAAACATTTATTACATTTCCATCTCCCCGTTAATTATTATTAAGCTTTCATATTGTTTAAGTCATTGATCACCTTTAGTTCATCTCTTTTTACATATATTCCTCTACTTCCCTCTCTCTCATAGTAAATTGAGTTCCTTCCACTATTTCCCTCCCTATTTCAACTTTAATTCATCATTATTCCATTCAAAACCTAAATCATTTCAAATTATTCTCATTCTATTTCATTGTTAAAATATTAGGAGATGGTACTGGGGGAGGGGTAAGCAGTTTAAACCTTATATCAATCTAAAATATATTACTGTTCAACTTCATTTTCTTAATTCATATCTTCTCAGTAATGAAATCTTAAAAAGAAAGAGAAAGAGAGAGTGAAAAAATAAAAGATTAAAAATTAACGAGTACAAACAAGTCAGGTCTTTTAGGTTCGCTTTTTAAATCAGTCTCTAAAATCTATGCTTCATCTCTTGTGGGTATCCCCCTCAGCATCTCCTTCTTCCTTCCAGGGATCTTGAGGCACACAGTTCTTTGTTTGTCTCAGGTGATCTCTTCCATTTAAATTCTTGCTTCAATTTCAATCCCTCTTTCAATTTCACCATCTTTGATCCTTGCAGTTGTAAATAACCCTTTTCCAATTTTCCAATCTTCTCTTGTAGCAAATGCTTTAGTTTTAGTTTTCTCGTTTTTTTCCTCTCACTATGGGTACCATTTCTCCTCCCTCCTCCTTTTGCTTCATTATCTGGATTTTGCCCCCCTTTGCCTCCTCCAACTCCAGATCTTCCAACTTAACCCCTTCAGGGAGCTCTTCTCTCTCCACCGTCTCAATCAAACAATCACAAATAGTCAAAAACTCAACACAAATTTCACGAATTATCTTCTTTATAGCCTCAGCAAAGCTAGCAAGGCTGTCTGGAGTTGCTAGCAAAGCCATCTGGTCTGTCACCATATTTTCATGTTATTTTCATGTTATTATCAACCACGTTGTTATTTTTAGTTTTATTTGAAGGTCCACCAACAGTTACCATCCAATGAAGCAATCCACTCCATGATCACAACCCTGAGTCTATTA
>JANHGC010003642.1:319212-336451 GCA_027560395.1 Boaedon fuliginosus
TGACAAATGGAATCAAGTCATCAATCTATTGAGTGAAGGGAACCATTAATGTATTTTTTGAATGCTGCAATATTAGTTTTTTGGCCATGGTAAATGCATGGAGAATCCATTTGCAATGTCCAGTTATCCAATTCCATGTACTGGATCAAGGATCAGCAACCTGTGGCTCTTTCATCCCTCTGCTGCAGCTCCCTGCAGTGCCACAATTTTGCCACAATTTTGAGAGGAGATTCCAGTTAGTGGGGGGAAACATGGCATGCCAGAAGGAGACTCTATGGCAAGGTGAAGGTTTTCTGGTTGGCTCCACAATTGATAGAGATTTCAGTATGGACAGGAAGAGAAAAAGGATGCCATGCTAGGAGAAGATCTTAAGGTGGGGGAACTGGACTTCTGATCAGCTCCAGAATTGAAGTGGGGAAGGTTTCTGGTTATTGTCGATGTGAGAAGGCTGGGATCTTAGAATCAGCTAAATAACACAGGGTTATCAAATAAAAGGTTTATTATAGGGAAAATAGGAAGGATGTCTCAGAAGAGACTATACAGGTAGGATCAAGGTACTAGAATGAGTTGGGAGGAGCATGCGTGCCTCTTATATATGGGGGAACCACATTGCCCCCTAGAGGTGTCACAGGGGGTACAGCAGGAATATATTTTGTACATGACAGTTAGGACCTTTGTGATCTTTGGGTGTTTAAGGTTGCCAACCCCTGTACTAGGTTCAAGAGAAAATTATCTTCTTTTAGCTTTTGTTGCAAATCATACTTATATCATTTACTTTCTACAAAATGTGGTAACTACAGGACATTGTAAAAAACAGTGTTTTGAAGAAGCATTATCCTTTTTACATTTCCAACAAAATGCCATATTTTACAGCTTTTTTCTATACAAACATAAAAAAGTCCAATAAATTCTAAAAACTATTTTTAGTTCTATCAGTTGTAATAGGGAGATGTTACCCTTTCTATAGAAGTTCAAACATTATCCCATTGTCTAGACCATATAGGAATCTCTAATTCTTTATTCCATTCATTTCTTAACATCTGCATTTCAAATGGATTTATTAATAATAACTATCTATTAAAAACTAATCATTTTTTTTTAGTTTTAAAAATGAACAAGTTGTTCTACCAGTAATATCTCAGGTGTCTCAGAAGCTGAAATTGCTGCTGATCCAAAACATGTTAACAAATCATTTATTGGTTTATTTATGGATTTGGTTATATAGAAATGACTGAGTGAGATTCCTTCTAGTTTTTATTCTTGCACTTCTGCTTTAGTGTCACACTGTTTTAGTTATGTGAAGGAGGTATTGTAAACCACTGAGATGAGGGTTAAATAAATTTCATGGAATCCTGAAAATCAAGTAGATACATTATTTTAAATAGCTGTTTTGTACAGATACTCCTGTGTAATATCCTTTTCCACTTTCCATTCTTTTGATTCTTTCCTTGGAGATACAGAGTTGGTGTACACCAACCTAGGCAGTTGTCTGGCAGGGCTCAATGGAGTAACAGATAGAAGTGAGCTGAAGCTGAGGTGGCATCCCCAACCTGTTCACAGCACCTTGATTTTGGGAAGGGATAATGGAGAGGCCGAGGTTGCCTGCCTCCACTCCTCTGGCCCTGACTGAATGTCCCAAGCTACCTCTACTGCTATCCCGTTCTCAAAAGTGGATTGTCTGTAAGTCCTGCGCACTGACACAGGCCTGCTCCTTTCTATTTATTTATTTATTTATTTATTTATTTATTTATTTTTATACCCCCGCCTCCTTTCCCCGGTCAAAGGGAACTCGAGGCGGCTACCATCCGCTCCTATCATCTTTCAACTGATTACTAGCAGATTATTTGAACTAATGCTCTTCATTCAATATCTAAACTATCAGAATGAAGTCTTGCCCTGCAGCAGGGGTGGTGGTCAAACTTGATTTCATTGAGGGCCACATCAGGATTGTGTTTGATCTTGGGGGGCCGGGCTGGGCATGGCCAGGGTGGGCATGGCCAGCTTAACATCACTCATGTCGGTACCTGTGGTGCCCCGTAGTGCTTCTGCCAGTGAAAATGGGCTCTTTCAGCTGCAAGGGCCTCCTGCAACTCTCTGCCAGTGAAAACGGCAGAGGGTTCCAAGACGCCATCGTAGCCCAAAACGAAGCTTGGGTGATGCACTTTTTTGCTGGCAGAGGCACACAAGCTGGTCCTTCACTGTCTCCAGGGAGGCCTGCGGGCAAATATAAGCACCCCACAGGCTGGATCCGGCCCGTGGGCCTTGAGTTTATTTATTTATTTTATTTATTTATTTGATTTATATCCCGCCTCTCTTCCCCCAACGGGGAACTCGAGGCGGCGACGGGGAACTTTGACAACCCTGCCTATAGTAACTATAATTAAAGTATCCATAACTATCTTATTCTATCTTGAGGCCTATTCTAATGCAAATAAATGCCTTATTCAAATTGTTATGCAATGCACAGGGACATGAATCATGCAAAATTATATATAGGAACATCATAAGCTCCCACTTTTGGAAGTGTATTCCTCTATTATTATTTTTAATATTCTGATTATGATAGATTGTCTTCACTGGCACTCAGCTGAAATTTTAGGATCTTAAGGAAAATAAAGACTGTCTGACACTTAGTACCACAAGTGTACAACACTTTATAAATGGAAACCTCCAAATGGACAGGAACTGAAGCAGTGAAAATGAATACCAAAATGTTTGTCACAACAAACTTCATTTAGCTATATAAAAACCAAGCAGCTGGTGATAGTGTTCCTAACAGACATACTTGTAATTCAGTGGTGGTGAACTTTTTTAAGACTCCGTGCCAAAAATTCATGCACGTGCGCGTGCATGGCCACATGCCCTTCTATTTCCCCCTCCGTGTGCATGCACGCATGTGACCTCTCACATGTTTCCCCATCCCCTGCACATGCACACATGACCCCCATGCTTCCCCGCCCACCTGCACTCTTGCGCACACAATCCCCGGCACTCCCCTCCCCTCAGCAGGCAGGGAGACATAAACAGCAGGCAGGAAGAAGAAAGCTCCAGTGCAGGAGATGCATGGCTATAAGCAGGATTGTCTGCCAGGTTATAATTAAAAAAAATCAAGATGGAGGTCATGACAACATGACTGACAATGTGAACTATGCCTGTTTTTACAGGTGTTATATGTGTAGGCCGAACACTACTGTGATAATTTTCTTGACATATTCTGCCATGCCTTATGAATATCTCTGGTTGCGGAACAGCATCCTTGCAGGGCATCTGTAACCTCATCATTAGAGCCATGCTGGCACCATGGTTAGAATGCAGTACTGCAGGCTAATTCTGCTGACTTCTGATTGCCAGTAGTTCAGCAGTCCATATCTTGCCAGCTTAAGGTTGACTCAGCCTTCCATCCTTCTGAGTTGATAAAATGAGGACCCAGATTGTGGTGGTGGGGGCAATATGTTGACTCTGTAAACTGCTTAGAGAGGGCTGTGATATACTGTGAAGCAGTATATAAGTCTAAGTATTGCTATTGCTATCACATACTTGAAATGGTTGCTAGAAATGATGAAAGGGAAAAGGAAACCAAATTTATCTGGCTTCTCATTTTTTCAATCCATATTTCTTTGTACTGGTTTAACTGATCTTACTGGGACTGACTTATTTTGATTCTGTATCATTGACAGCTGGTCCCTAAGTCAGAACTGTATTAAATAGTTCTATTTAATGTAGGTTGGTAGCTTCCATCGCACTGTGAAAGGTTGCCTGTAATATAAGACAATCTGCTTATTCATGGTTTTGCACTGACAGATATTGTGGCTGACATAAATTCATTTACAATTTGAAACTGGAGTGGAAGTAAATAACTGAAGAAATCAAGAACAACTATCTCATACAACACAGAGTCTGTTTCTTTTAAATCTATTGGAATTTATTAAAAATTCTAAGTGGTTTTGTATTCATCCCACTTTAGAATGCGGCTAATATGTAGACCAACTTATTTGCAGAACAATATAGTACAATAATAACATAGCTATAAGCAAATTATTGCCCAAGTGCTTCCAAGAAAAGAAAAATATTGGTCATAATTATAATCACTGTAGATAATTGGTAAGCAATAAGGGCAAGCACAATAGTTCATTATAGCTTATCTTCAATTAGTTGACAACTGTATTTCTCAGCATACATAATGTAATTTGGAGGAAAGGTGTGTAAGAATCTATTTCAAGACAACGAACTCTTAAGAAAATAATGTGTCACTTCTTGCAATCTGTTAACATTTACTTGGCTTCATTATATAATACATTTCCCAGAAGAAATGATTTCTGGATGAATTAGGACATTTGTGTACTGTACAAGCTTAAATATAATGAGAATACCCAATTCTGTCTTCACTTCCAATCTATCTGTATATATAAAAAAGACTGTGTGTGTGTGTGTGTGTGTGTGTGTATGTTCCATATACACTCTTCAACGGCTGAACCAATTTGAACCAAACTTGCCACACAGATAACTTACCGTCTGGCAACAAACACTGTTGGGGTAAGACACACTGTTGGGGGGTCTGTGTCCTCTAAAAAGAGTGCTGGTGGTGACCCCTTCACTGTGGCGATACTGCCGACACCAAACAGTACTCCACAAGGGGTGCCAGAGAGCAGCATGCTGCTGTGTATGGTGCATGTGCAAGCCTTCCAGGGGGCTCTGGAGGTGGCAGCCATCAGGAGGAAGCAGCGACGGGATTGGGTTGGGGAGAGTGGGGCTGAGCAGTGACGAAGGATGTGCCTGGCTGTTGGTGTCCATGACTGGTGGGCTAAGAAGCACATAGCATGAAACAGAGCGGGCTGGCCGGCAAACTGGCAGGTGAGTGACAGTGAGTGAGCACCGCAGTTTCAGGATCTGGCAGCAGAAGCAGCCCCTGCGGGTTGTGCTTCATGCTTCTCTTCCCTGGCTTTATCAGGCCTGAATATACCCAGGCAAAACCGGGTTAACTGCTAGTGTATTAATAAAAATCAAGTAGTATTTTTCTTTGAAAAGTCAAGTAACTAAAATAATTAACAGTGTAATGCCATTATACTCCAGCCAGTTCATCTGGATTGGCATTTGAAAAAAAATAGTATAGTTGTTTGGGTGGTGCATTATATTTAGAAAATTTGGTGGAGAAATTGTCATATAGCACACAGCGATATAAGTCACATAAGCTCACAACACCTCCCAGCTACCTGTACTGTAAATGCTACTGCACAGTGCAATGTATACCTTTGAAAATAAAATTACGAATGGTTTCTAACTTTACAATTAAATCAAAATATTTATCCCCTGCATTTGTTCCATGGAGATTCTGCTGCTGAATGAAAGATTTACAGCAGCCATTGTACAACATCAAAGGTGAACATTGATAGACATCACACAAGGGAGAGAAATAAACAGAGGCAAAACAACTATTAGAGTAAAAAGCATATAGATCAATCAAAAGAATCAATATGGGCATAAACATATGATGAAAAGATAATTAATTCTTTTCTTTTGTATGCCTCCCTCTCAAAAGCATTCACTCTCTAGGCATCTCTTTCATGTCTCATCACATTTCTTTTATCACAGCAGTATTTTGCCTGCTCAGAAAGATTTTCATCTGTCAGATTTGATACTAATATTTTAAACATGCAGAATATTAGCAATAGCAAAAACCCTAATAAATTTTTTTCATTGATATTGTGAGCCATCTCATTGATGAGTGTGCATCTTTAAGTTTTTAAACCATCAGACATCAAAACATTTCAGTGACTGAAAAGGGTGACACAAGTTTCTCTTTGAATGTCAGATCACATTTGCTTCATTTGCTTTGTGTGTGTGTGTATGTGCATGTTTTGACCAGACTATTAAAATATATCCCTTATATTTGTATATGAAGAGATTAAATAAGATTCAGTAATGATTTATCGGTGATTTTATCCTGCTCTAACAGATAATTTGTGAAATCCAGTCTATACATGCAGGCATCAAATAGTATATTTTTTTTGTTTAGAATTATAACTACGTCTTGGCTTCTATACTGTAAATTATACTCTTAATTCTGTAGGAGACCACCTTTAATTACCCACTAAAGCAAACTATATTTTCATGGAACAAGTATACAGTTGAGTATAGCACACTGGCAAATATATGTGTATGTATATGCATATGTACACATGCACACACACATACAGAATGATAAAAAGAGCAAGCATCAATACTTGGAAGTAAATTAAAACTAAACTGTAGCATTATAAAGTAGTCTTTGAAAGGACAAGGTTTAAGATTCTGATATAAAAAGCTTTGAAAACCAAATAGCCTAACATTAACTATTATCTTAGAAATATTCTTAACTCTCAAACTCTGAAAGAATAAAGGAGGTACCCTATTTTTACATGTCCTTTGTGATGATCTTGAAATTAGCAACAGGTGTTATAATATCCTAATTTTTCTCAGAGAAGAGTTTGACTGCTCTTGCAACAGCATAGCAATTACAGTTTCTTACTGTGAGGATTGAAAGACACTGGGACTGAGGTAAGTGTCTATGCTGGAATATAGTTTCTGTATCTGGTTTAAGGTTGTTCAGGTTTGTAAAAAACGTATCTAGAATACAAGGCTTAGGGAAGTAGCTTAGAAGAGCTTAGTTCTCATTGAGGAAAGCAGTTTTCTGATCCATGCCACAATTGATGGTTTAAGCTAACTCCCTCTGAATCAACATCTAACGGGGCATGATTTAATAAGGTTTTATAATCTACAAAAATGGGAGGAGTAAGAGGAGGGGGAGGTCCCCATTATTGTCATTCATCAAAGGACCCCTTTCACTTTTCTTTGCTTTCACCTGCTGGGACCCATTTGGTCTCTTTCAAAGGAAATGCACTGACAAAATGAATGAGAAATGGAAGAATAAGGGCCCTCATTCTATCCAATAGCATAATCAATGGGTACTTGTTATCCCTATTGTATTTCACAGAGGTAGTTGTAAGACAATTAAATCTTGCTTCTCAGGCAAATAATTTTGGTAGTTAACCTGAAGCAGCCAACAATATTGAAAAGAATGAATGCATGTGAAGCAATGATGTAATGGGATACTCTTTTGCCAAGGAAAGGGAGGAGAAAGGCCTTTATGATTTCACTAAACTACAGTATATGTGAACCATAATTACTGGCTGATATCATACAAATACAGGAGTTGGGTCTGCTAAAATGCACTTTTCCAAAAATGTGACAAAAAGGTGAGTGATTTTGATACTATTTTTTTAAAAGTTGCACATTTAGTAAATCAGAGCAAAGGGAAAAAGAAGTCCTTATTCAATATTTTGTCCCTATTAAATATTTTGTCCCTATTAAAATAAAATAGTGTATCTTAATAGAGGGCTTATAGTTAACATTAGTGTTGAATGACATCTAATTGAGTTTTACTTTAAATTTCATTAATATTCTTGTACTGAATTGCATTTAAAAACTGAGATGCTATATAGGATGCATTTAATCCAATCTGCTTTTCAAAACATTATTTATTTATTATTTATTTATTACATTTACATTATCTATTTCTCTGACTCAAAATTTTAATATTCAGTTCACCAATAAAGACTTCATTATATGTAATAAATCTCAACAATATACAAGTTTATATTGAAAATTATTTCTTCTGTCTATATTAATTCTGAACTACAGATTTCCTCTCTCTGATTTTAGTGAGAAAATAGTAAATTCTCAACTATTTAAATAATGTAATTCAGATAATTGTACTCCTGTTAAATGGAGAGGATCACCCCTTACTGTTCTACCTTAAAAGCCAGTTCTTGCTTTTTTGGTTTCTTTCTTTGGGCATGGAAGTCTTCCATTCATTTGAGCCACAAAGCTTACAAACTCATAACTAATCTTCATAGTAGATTTCAGATGCAACAGCTTATCAAGAATTAAATATAGGAAGTTGCAGATTGCACTTCCATTCAGCAAGTAAACATAGTGCTTAGGCAATATTTTAATAATATTTTGGTCAGGCACTGCAATGGCAATGAATGGAAGGAAGACAGCACTATTTTCAGGAAGCAAAGTGGAAAATTCAATTTGTTGAGCCACAAAACCCTATACTGTACAGTCATGGTTCTTTTAGTATTATTTTGAAGTAAATAAATAGTTCAAACACTAAATATTTCTTGATATAACTGTATATTCAGTTCAGTTGTATTCAGTCCAGTTAAATTTAAATTCTAGGAATCAGTGTGCTAAATCACTTAATTGCTAGACTTCTCATGTAATCAGGAATCCAGTCTGATTTCCATAGGGATCTCTCATTGTTTTATCATCCCTATGCAAATGAGTAGATTAAGGGAGAGACAATGACTATTTTAGGGTTCTATGACTAGAGTACATCAGATCCTCAGTCATCCCATCCCATCCGCATCCTTGAGTATTGTTCAAGGTCTTATCCTGTATATTTCAGTGAATCTTTAGAAAGCCATGTTGACTGACTTAGATTGCAATCCAATCACCCTTTACTTGGGAATAGCTGCAGCTGAACTCAGTGGTACTAAGACATGCTCAGCAGCAAAACAAAATCTTGCAAAATCAGCAAAACAAAATGATGTATACTGTTCTCCCAATGATAAGCCACAAGTTATGACATGACATCACTCTTACAGTCACTTCACTTTAATTTTGTCAAAGAACCCATTCTATCCATTGCGGCCAATGCATTCTTTTCATATGTTTTTTTAAGAAAAAGCTTAAACTGAATGAATATTGGAAAAATATTAAAGGCCTAGGAAAATAGTTATATGTGAATTGCATGTACATACATAGCTGCATACACAAGCACATGCATACTTATTACAGGTGGCTAGTGCAATTTATTAAAGCATTGCCAGTTAGCTGGGCAGATAGGAGATTAAACCTAGGTCTTTATCACTGTCCAACATTGGCAGAGCTGTCAAAAATAAACTGCTTACCATTTATTCTCTAGCAAATACATATACTGAATGACTTGTGTGCACATTAATTTGCATAAAAACAATACATTAGAACCCTAGTTTTTATTTTGACATTCTTTTTTATTTCTCTAAAAGAAAACACAAGGATGGCAAAGGGCATTTTTAAAACAGAAGAGAATGAAAATGTTTTATGCTTTGTAACAATTTGTATAAACAACATCAAAGATACCTAAATTTCAACCTATATAAAATGTGTGTAGGATTATGAGCTCTAGGGAAACTGATAGATCTTTGTAAGGATAGCCTCCCAACAAGAAACTATGATCACGATGGAGTAAGACATGCTATGGTTTCACTTTCATTCATCCCAACACTGGCTTTGAGTCCCTGTCAGTTTCTGTACCCTTCAACAAAAAAATGATTGACAGATTGTTTCAGGCTAAGGCATGGGGGACCAACTGCTGTTGTTAGTCAAATGTTACTATTAATTCAATGTAGAGAAGTGAATGGGAGAAAGGATAATAGAATTTCGTTCATGTTGTGCAGCATTTCTGGTCATACAAATGGCATTCTGAAAAGTGACATAGTTCCTAGGACTGCTATTATTCTTCACAGGGAATAAATTGCATTCTTTCAGAGTTTTCTCTTCTTTCATCAGCACCATGGAAGAAGGTAGCATTGAAGAAAGTAACTTACATTACTTTTGATTCCAACACCATGTTCATTTAATTTTCTGAACTTTGTACTGAATTATTCATCTGAATTCAGAATCTTGAATTTTGCTCATTTGTATCATAGTGGACATTCTGTATTTGCATTTGTTTCCTCCCTGAAAATGGCAGATACGCAAATATTAAATGGGTTTTCTATATATGTCGAATAAATATCATTGCAAAATAATACATGTATATGATGCTTTACTAATTTGTTATTAATAAACTAACTTTCTCCTAGAAAAATCTCTAGTCAAATATTTTGAACATCACAAATGTCCATTCAACGCTCAAACCAATGCAAAAACATTAAAACAATAAAAAATTGAAATTAACTTTTAATACTTTTAATACTCACCATGGATAACTGCCATTTACAGTTGCATAGACAACACATTCCGCAGCTGAAAGCAATAGAGGAGGTACTTAATAAGGAATGTATAGGGAATGGGATTAAGAAAGGCAAGATGATGGCTGTGACTATGACATCAACATTCTACTCCTGTTTACAAGTGTTTTATTATTGTTGAAATAGTTTTCCCCATACCTTATTATTCCATGAATGCCATTCTGCATATTGCATGAAATTCCTTATTTAAAAAGTACAGAGACTTCAAATGCATTCCATAGAGTTAATATGGATACACAGTGTAATCTTTTTAATATGCATTCTCATATTTCTGGAATCATACTCCATTCCTCTTCATCCTGTCTCCCAATTTTTAAAGAGGAATCATATGCCTAGGCCAAACATTAAAAGGAATCAGTTGAAATATGCTGATATGATGAATTTCTGAAATAATTGTGTTACTGAGCAGGTGGTTTCTAATCAAAGGCCAGGTTAATAGATATACAAATGTTATTCTCAGTGCCTTATAGATAAATATTAGTCAACACTTGCTACCTTCCAATATAGGTTACAGTTCAACAAGTTCAAGTGTATACTTTTTTCATATGCAGATAGAAAGGCAATTAGGAGTCAACCTTCAGATTAGCTATATGACAATTCCAGGTATTTTTTAGCAATAGAATCCCATCTAGTTTTTACAGAAAAAAAGAATCCAAGGCTCATTTAACAGAAATATATGAATTTATGATTCTGCGGCAGGTGTATGTGTTTAACGTCTTTCTACTATATTGCCAACAAAGTCTTCAAATCAGTATTTGTTTTAAAATAATCTCATTTAGGACTGTCACAAACTAAAAGGATGTAGCAGGGCCAGATTACAAACTGTCCAGTGTCATGTTTAAAATGGGGGGAGGGGAGACATACAAATATTTTAAATAAAAAATAAAGGCCAACTTATGCCTAAACACAGCCCAATAGTCCATCAATGATAAGCAACACTGTCACGCCATGAAATGGAAACAAATGTGATAACTGACTTTCAAATCAAATTTTTAAATTTTAGTTACTCATCGTGCCAATGAAAACCTTTCTTTTTAACAATCCAGATTAAACTTGACACAATAAAGAAGGAGCATGTATTATAAAATGTATTTCATTTTATCTTATTTTATTTTTATTTTTTTCTTGTGTATCCTGAGACCATATACACCAAAGTTCCTGGCATTTTCAATCACACTTGGCCAATAAAGTATTCTATTCCATTCTATTCATTACAAAGCTTTGACTGAAGTAAAGTGTGGCATGGAAAAAGTTAAGTTCATGATAGCTATGGGTGGTGGAACTCTGTAGTATCCCCACTTTCTTGGTGCCCTAAGTACATGCTTAGTTCGTTTATTGGGACCTTGAAGCTATATTAAACTGATCTGACAGGCATCAGAAACAATCTTTCATTCCAAACCTTACAAATCGTTGCTGTCATTAAATAACTGATCCCACAAAGTCCTGTAGAATGGCCAGAGCAGATATAACGGCAATAATTTCTTATTTTTAAGCATAAAACTGGAATAATCTCATGGGAAAAAAAATTGCAAACGTTTAAGTCTCTAATTCAGGGTGATCCCAGGATCAATAGTAAGACTATAATAAAGAAACAGAGGGATATTAAACCAGGCAGAAGTCTACCACCACAATAATCATTGGTTATAATCAGTGTTCCTCTGTTACTTTTCCTATGTGGTTGGATGAATTTTATCTGCATGGACTTCCTGGGTATGGATCTAGGTTTGTCTTTGTTAGCAAAATATTATAATTTCCAAGATGTCTTTTTAAAAAAATCTATATGTCCTGGCATTCACAAAACTATCTGTGTATCATGTATCAAACTGTATCAAACATGAAGATCTAGGGAGGAAAAAAACCATCATTGACTTCAATGGGATTTTTCTGTAATGCATTTGTGAAGGATTTGCCTTATCCCTAGATTTGTAAAATTAGATTCACCTTATTACTTTATTAACTTAGGTTTTAGTTATATGCATTATCACTTTTAGTTATATGAACTATTATTATACACATTATACAAATATAAAATTGGGAAGGATATATTCCAAGATGTTTAAAGTATTTTAATGCTTCTTACATATCACTTCATAAACACTAGGGTTGTTTCCTATACATAGTAATATGATTAAAAATGTAGTAATATAGCTTTTTTTTACTTGTACGAAATAGTTGCACTGACCATCTGACAATGGTCAGATTTTAGGACGAGTTAAATGACGGGAGGTGGGGGCAGAAAAGAGCCTCTTCATTACATATTGGCACTCTGTATTATGCTGAATGAGGTGTATAACTAAGGCATTTTCCCTGGTCACACACGGTCTGCGTAATTAATGCCCAAAAAGCATTTGTGTCTGCAAAAATGAAGAAAAAATTTCAGGAAATGGTGAGTGAAAAGAAAGATAAGGAAAAGAATATAATCTTGTGGTCAATATTCTAGAAGTTTCCAATCATAATGTTTGGGTAGAAATTTATTATCCTTTACCTGCAGAATTAACCTGGTTCTATCCAAAAAGAATAGTCACTTTTTCCTAAAAATTCAAGATTTCTTTTTTTAAAAAAGACTAGTCAAAACTTTTTGTTCCTTTCTGTGATAATACATTCTGAGTACCTGCTTTGCAGTATCTGTAATGACAACATATATTGTCATTAAAAACACAAATTGAGTTGCCTCTTGAAAACAAAGAAAGAAAAAAAGCACCTTTGAGACAACCATTTATTATTATTATTATTATTATTATTATTATTATTATTATTATTATTATTATTATTTATAATATTTATATCCCGAGTCTTCACCCATTGGGGAACTCGAGGTGGCAAGACCTCGAGTTGAACCATGAACTGGATGATTGAGAATCTCCACAGACACAAATAAGATAAAGATTCAACATTCAAAATTACTAAGTATGCTGATATCTCTCTGAATGAAAATGGTAGAGGAGAGCCTTACTGGGAGTCAATTTGGTGTAGAGGCTAAAGTATAGGCTAGAAACCGGGACACCATAAATTCTAATCTCACCTTAGATACAAAGGAGGCTGGATGGCCTTGGGTATATATATATACCAATTTGTTTATTTTAAAACACAGGAATTTTGACTTTTCACTTTCCAAAACTCACTTTAGACTTAGGGTCTGAGTTGGTTGAAGCTGTCTCAGATTTGGCTTAATCTGTTTCCAGAATCACTGAATTGAGCATGTTGTGGTGAGAATATCCTCCTAATAGTTAGACAGAGCAAGGGAGCCATGATGGTGGGAAAAGAGGCAAGTTTATAGGGACCAATTCCTAACAGGCTGGAACCAGAATCAAATAATCCATATGAGGATAACCAGCTGACCTTTACACAAGCACCTGTATTACGTTGTCTGTTTTATTTCATTTGTTCTTATTGTTAGAGGAATAGAACACTCAATAAAAAAACCCAGTAATGTTGAGCATATCCATTGTACATTTTAATGGAGGTGCTTTATCTCATTGTAACTTGATCCATAAAAAATTAACCAAAATAAAATGGAAAAAGAGTTGAAGTTGCATGCAGAGTTCAAAAATCCTTAAATAGTAATGCATTAAGAAATTCTTAGAATGAAAAAAAAAATCACATGATAACAGTTGGGAGGAAAAAGGGAATTTATTATGCAGTGTCTGTATAAACAGAACAGTATCAGTAGCATAGGGAAATAAATTATTCTGCTCACTTTCCCAGGATGTAATATCTCTTCTGAGCATATGTAAATTTGCTTTAAGAGGTTTAAAAAGGACTTTCTTAAAATATACTCCAAACTATAACAGATTTGTCATTCATGCACTGCTGAGCTTAGAAGCTTAATTTTACTTTTTTTGCTATTATTTTAAATCAAGGCACTTATCTAAAAGATCAAAACAGCTTTTAAATGGACATTTTTGTGATAGAGAAAATGATAATATGTGTAGAAATATGGTAATTTTTCTACAGTGAGAGAGATACTGATAAAGAACTGATAGGTATGCTCTGAGCATACATTTACTATGGGCTAAATTAATTCTCCCTATAATCTAAATATCAGCATCCAGCCTACAGAAAAAATCAATTTGTCTCTACCAGCCTACACTGGGAAGCAGCACCATAGATACTACTTTCTTGGTTTCTTACTGGAAACTCAAACTAAACAATGAAATAAATCTAATGGCAACATTTTAAATAGATCCAGCATCCCAGGTATGCAACAGAATCCCACTCTCAATTATCAAAATTAAAATATATATCTCACTACCATCACCTAGGCCACCGTATAAGTGTTAAGATAAAAGGGCTGGTAAAGGTGCTTGGGTTAACAATGCTATATTTCTTGAGTATTCTTTCACTGATGCATAGTTTATATGTCAAACATTAGATCTCTGTATTCTCCCAGGAAAGAGAAAATTTGCATAAATTCAAATAAACCAGATTGGAAATCAACTATTTTGAAACAGAATTGGACTGCTATTTTTTTTAAATCTGCTGTTGCACTTTTTAAAACCATCTAAACCATAAAGATAATAAAAATATTGTTGATACTATGGAAAATATGGTTACACGGTTATCTCTCTCTATTTATTTCTCTATAAACATAGGAGTGTGTGCTAAGTCAAACCTAGGAAAGGAAGAGCTATCAAAAAGCCTGGTGAATCACAGATTACTGGATGCCAGTTCAAAGAATTTGCATGCAGAGAAATCCCAGGGCAGTGCTTTCATGCCATCTAGTGGAATCAGGCAAGATATTTTGCAAAATCCTCAAACTTCCCAAAGCTCCCTCAGCAAGGAGCCTAGTCAGCATTCAGGGAGCCCTTTAAATTTATTGCATAAAGCACGTAGCACAAGCTATTACAACTTGTCCTGCAGTGTTTGTGTTTGCTCGAGTGCATTCATAAGAAGCTCAAAATGGTCAAAGTTTTAATGTTCCTCAGTAATGCAGTAGGGATTATATTGATTATATTGGATAGGATTGGATATAGACCCAGTATAGTCCTTTCTTCCTCTGTTTCAGATGCTATTTCTATAGATTTTCTTAAAGCTTAAATAGCGGACTGGTGGTTACTAATAAGTGTTTTATTTCAAGATGATAATGATGATGTTATCCATTCTATTTCTTTGAGTTTTTCTGTGCTCTGATTGGTGTCAGCTTTGATGGTATTTTCTTCTGACAAATTGAACAAATAATAAATTTCACAAACCGCTGGAATTGGGTCTACTAAAATCCAATTGATTTTTTCCACTGGATTACAACTTTATTTAATTATCTATCATATTTGACGCATTTATCTATTAGAACCTCCCTCATTGGAAAGCTAAGATGACCCATCACTTTTGTGAAGCTATCTTCAATGGACATGTGAGTTCTCACCTGATTTTCAAAGGGAAACAAAACCTAAATTTTGTCCTAAGAAATTGAAAGTGTCTTCAAAGCCTGACCCAGGAAATCCTTCTCTACTTTAATTAATCACAATTACTAATATGCAGAACAAGCCTACATTTATTTTCTGAATACTAATTAGGTTTGATGAAGGACAATTTCTTCTCAAATGCCTTTCAAAGAGAAATTCTTATGGGTTTTCTTCATTTCTTTAGTGATGGGACAAGGGTAAGTGTAACTATCCTGTTTTTCTATCTATAAAAAATGTTCTGTGGCATGTAGCCCTTGGGAATATCACACTTGCAATACATCACAAAAGAAAATGTCCAAAATGAAGTTGCCTATTAAGCATTTTGAGAGGCCAGCAAGGCTTCAGTATCATAGGAACTAGAAAAGAATAGTAGTAGCATCCCCTATCTCCTCTATAATGTACATTCAGGAACACCATCAAGTTCAAAATAAATTTTCAGGCACTCCTTGAATAAACCAGAAAAATTGAAGCATATTTCATAAAGGAAAAAAAAACATTTAAGAAATGCAGATTTTAACACAGAATTGATGACAGCAAAATCTTGGGGGGGGGGGTTAGTTTCAAAATAAACGGGTTGGTGAATGTCAAAATAAAATGGATGCACCTTCCTAAAATAATCCTGCCCCTTTTGAACTGCCATGTGAGGTTGGTGTATGTACAAAAGGGGTAGCTCTTACATCACAATGCTCTGCCTGCCATCTTGCCAATTTTGCCTGTACCTTCCAGAGGCTGCAGGTTACTAGCAATTTAAACATATATTGCTGGATTCTTGTGGATTTCCCTCCAACAGCTGTCATGAAAGTAACATATATGTCAAGGCAATGGGTTTTGGAAATCATATATATATGTCAAGGCAATGGGTTTTGGAAATCATATATGTGCAGTGTTGATTAGTGCTAATAGTTATAACAATTGGTCCAGTGAAAAGTGGCAGTGCACCAAACACAGCACACTGAACTCAATCCACATTTGTATGATGTTAAACATTAGAATTTAATCTGCTTTATAATCTTTATCTTTGTTTAGCTTAAAGCATATTGTCAATGTATCTGAGAATTCTAAACCATTACCTTGGAAATAATTCCAGTGGAATTTATTCACTGAATAATAGCTTTGATTAATTAATGTACCTTGCTGCATTAGGGTATCCTGATAGAAATATATCAGTACTACATTATATATACTGCTTCAGGATGGTGATAAAAGCATATTAATTAGCCTGATCATAGCACACAACCCTAATTAAACATGCAGGGCTGCTCAGAGAGGCATTACACAAATAATACAGGGTAAATATATGACATGCTACTAGAATGCTATACAAACAGACAATCATGTCAACTCATATAGATGCTTTTGATTTCAGTTACCCATTGTATTTGAGGAATGTATACATTGCTTTCCAATAATTTTTTTCTAGAACATGTCCTCATTAGTAGCCAAAACCCAGAGAAGCAGGGATTAACACCAAGGAAACAATCAAGCAGAAAACAATGCCCTAATCAAGAAACTTCTCCCATAAGGAGAAACAATATTCTCACCAAAACTGTCTACTATAAATAAACAGGAAGCAAATCCTACAGTGACTCTCACTGATGTTATCTAGTTGGTAATGCAATTTCTGCAAACAACCAACCAAGCTCAGAGACCACCAATGACTCCATAATCAAAGTACCGTATATACTCGAGTATAAGCCGACCTGAATATAAGCCGAGGTACCTAACTTTACCTATGAAAACTGGAAAAACTTATTGACTCGAGTATAAGCCGAGGGTGAG
>JANHGC010003642.1:419031-433221 GCA_027560395.1 Boaedon fuliginosus
TGCACAGCTGTTGGATCAGAGTATTTGCAGAATACCACGAAGTTTTTGAACACGATCCCGTGCAGCGCGCTTTTGACAGCCGATCTGTCAGCGCGTCCACGAAGTGGGTAACCAGCGAACCGGGAGAAACCCATCCCTGACTATGACTTGTGCTCCCACTTCATATTAGGCTCCCATAACTCCAGCAGGAAACTATGGACACTTGAGATTCATACACTGTAAGAAACTAACTTTTAACTAAGCAAACCTTTCATTCATATAAAGTATGAACCCAGAACATGTTATGCTTTCTTATTCTGAAAATGTGCATCAATGCAGTCTTGTCTTTAAATGTTTAATAGATGTTTCTAACAGGATGTACCCACTACCTAATCCTACATATGATCATTCAGAAGTTACTATTATTTTGAAAGATGTCATTCTCAGGTTTTATTTATTAGATTTAATATCCAGCCTTTCATTCAGGTGCTCAGAGAAGCAGGAATAATACTCCTTCCTCCTGTTATTCCCTTTGGTAACAACTACAGTGGCGTGTTGTGTACAAGAAGGTGACTCATTGAAAATCATCCAATAAAACTTCCATGGTTGAAAATGGATTAGAACCCACTCCCAATCCCTGACTGAATTTAGAACCAAATAATATGTTATACTAAATCTAGAGCATATAAGTAGTTTTGCTTCCTTTGTTTTCTTTGTTAAGTAGAGAGAGGTCAGAATCAGA
This sequence comes from Boaedon fuliginosus, assembly GCA_027560395.1. Taxonomy (NCBI): domain Eukaryota; kingdom Metazoa; phylum Chordata; class Lepidosauria; order Squamata; family Lamprophiidae; genus Boaedon; species Boaedon fuliginosus. Next base: position 419,753 of record JANHGC010003642.1, read on the forward strand.
ACTGTATTACTGGGAAAGAGAATTCCGTGGTTCTGCTGGGATCTACATCCCAACTGTGCCCATATATGTTGTACAACTGCTATTTAGAATATGCTATTATGTATTTAAAATAACTTCTTGTTTGGCCTCTAGATCTGTCTCCCCAGGATCTCTATGAACTGATGTTTATTGTAGTTTGTTTTCCATTTTCTCCCATCCAGATTGATCTTGGATGCATTAAGAGACTTTCATTTCTTAGTTCATGCCTATCACATAAACCTTATAAATGCACTTCCGTAGATGAAAAATCTACAGCAAAATTATATATGAATTTTCTTGGAAAGAGTAGGATTATTGTATGAATATTTGGATACTAGATCCAAAATATTAATATAATTTTGGATATTTTATGAACTCTTTATTTACATCTCTTTGTTGTAAAATCAAGAGAATTATTTAAATTATTTAAATTATTATTTAAAAGAAATCAGCTAAAAATTAAACAGGACAAAAATCATAGATGCATTTTATATGAAAGATATATTTGATTCCTTCTTTAACTGTATCTAATGTAGCCAAAATTGATATAATATTTTGTAAAAATAAAAAAGGATATAACTTGGATTTAGGTCCCTCCCACATACAAGAGCTATACCTGTATCAATCAGTGTTTGCAGCCATGTCTTCATAACAGCATTGGAGCATGTGCAGGACTTCCCAAATTGAAGATTAACTTCTGCTAAATTGCTGCACCAGAAGAAATACTACAAAGTTGCAACTTTCCTCAAAAAGTGGAACCAATGATTTCCACTGATGGGAACTTCTACCAGCAACTGCTCAGAGTTTCCCCTTCCCTCCTGAAATCAAGGTGCCATTACAACACCAGTTTTCTCATCATTCCAAATCAATCTTAGGGAAAATTTGGTCAGAGGGATGGCGGGGGTGCAGTTGTTTTTGTGCTCCCCACTGTCAAGTTGGAACAAACAGTGGACTTCACAAAGAGTAGGACAGAGCACTAGTATGATTGACATGAGTGCAATTGTGAGGACTTAGATGATGAAATAAAGCTTGTGTGCAAGATGTCTGAATGAATGAGGAAATCCCTTAATGTAATCTTGTTTATACCAGGAGTCAGGCGTCAGTGGGAAGATGGCCAATATCTCAGTATATTTTCTCATAAAGGTAAATTATTTGCTGTGCAAAAGGGCCTTCTCTGAAATGATACTCTGGTGACTGAATGCTCTCTGGTAGATTTATTCTAATAGTAAGTTAAGATCTAGATATTTACCATAACTGTATTTTGGATTGCAGTTTATTTCTTTTTAGTCATGATATTTTCTCCTCCCCTCTTTTAGTAATATAAAAAAAATTCAGAGATTTCTGGGGAAATATATTTGAAAGATTTAGCAAAAAATTGCCGATCTATAGTTCAAGCAACATGACAAAGGAAATGTGTGTCTATCTTGATTGAAAATCTACACTCAATTACTATATTTTGTTTTGAAAGATTCATCTGAAGAAAAAGATTCATTTGATGATTTGTTTCTTTGCAGAGCTCTGTTTAACACTGCTTATTCTGAAAGGGAAAGTGTAATGGGTCTATGATGTGTATATGAGTCTAAAAATGAGTTTACATGGAAAAAATGTACTAAGCGTACACACACACACACACACATTATCTTTCTATACAGAACACTCAGATTTAGGCTCTCTCATCACTGACTGTGCTCTCCCATGTTGTTGTTGTTAGTTGTGTCTGACCCATCGGGACCCCATGGACAATGTTCCTCCAGGCCTTCCTATCCTCTACCATCCACCGGAATCCATTTAAGCTCGCACTGACTGCTTCAGTGACTCCATCCAGCCACCTCATTCTTGTTATCCCCTTCTTCTTTTGCCCTCAATCGCTCCCAGCATTAGGGTCTTCTCCAGTGAGACCTTCCTTCTCATACTGTCTCTCTCCCATATTGTCTCACAAAACGCTTTGTAAGCAAACAAACATTAGTTTTTTCTATAGCTCTTAAAAAAAACATTAAAAGCCTGGGATAGAATGAGATTCATGAGACTCTGCACATTCCTAATCTCGATATTTCTGTCACATTGCAGGTATGAGGATTTGTTTTAATGATGGTATCATACACTGAGATCTACTGAAACAGAAGTTTTAAAAATCACCCCGGTCAATAATTCACAAATAAAATTTTCTTTTCTTCCCTGTTAAGCCAAACAGGAACAATTCTTCTCTCTATAACATAATACAGTTAATTTCAGTCCATTGAGGTGAATGGGGCGGGTCTCAGTCCCGTTATCTGGGAAGAGTTTGTTCCTGTGGCCCCTGATGATGTGGACAAGGTTGTAGGTGCAATGAGTGCCACCACCTGTTTATTAGACCCGTGCCCCTCCTGGCTGGTTTCGGCCGGCCAGGAGGTGACACGCAGCTGGCTCCAGGTGATTATAAATGCTTCGTTGAAGGAGGGGTCCTTCCCTCCAGCCTTGAAAGAGGCAGTGGGGAGGCCCCTTCTCAAGAAGCCTTCCCTGGACCCAGCTGTTTTGAACAATTTTCATCCGGTCTCCAACCTTCCCTTCTTGGGGAAGGTTGTTGAGAAGGTGGTGGCCTCCCAGCTCTTGCGTACCTTGAAGGAGGCTGATTATCTAGATCCTTTGCAATCTGGCTTCAGGCCCAGGTACAGCACTGAAATGGCATTGGTCGTGCTAGTGGATGAGCTCTGGCATGCTCGGGATAGCGGAGTTTCCTCTATCCTGGTACTTCTTGACCTCTCAGTGGCTTTTGATACCATCGACCATGGTATCCTTCTGGGGCGGCTTAGGGGGTTGGGAGTGGGAGGCACCATGTTGCGATGGTTCTCCTCCTATTTCTCGGGCCGTACCCAGTTGGTGTTGGTGGGGGGGACAGAGATCGAACCCGAGAGCCATGCCTTGTGAGGTTCCTCAGGACTCGATTCTCTCCTCTTTCCTATTCAACATATACTCACATGAAACCGCTGGGTGAAATCATCTGACAACACAGGGTAGGGTATCATCAGTACGCTGATGATACCCAGTTATACATCTCTGTCCCTCATTGAATTAGAGATGCTGCCGAGGTGATGTCCTGGTGTCCGGAGGACGTAAAGGTCTGGATGGGGACCAATAGGATTCAGGCTCAACCCTGACAAGACCGAGTGGCTTTGGGTACTGCCCCCCCCGGGTCCAGTTGATCATCCATCGCTTATGCTGGGGGGAGATAAATTGCTCCCCTTAGAATGGGTGTGTAACTTGGGGGTACTCTTGGATCCACAGCTACAATTTGACCATCATCTTTCAGCTGTGGCCAAGGGTGCCTATGCGCAGGTTTGCCTGCTGCACCAACTGCGCCGCTTCCTGGACTGGGAGGCTCTTCTCATGGTCACTCATGCCCTTGTCACCTCATGATTGGACTACTGCAATGCGCTCTACATGGAGCTGCCCTTGAAGAACACTCGGTGACTTCAACTGGTTCAAAATGCGGCCGCGCGAGTGATTGACCTTTGCACCGAGGTACACCCATATAACACCTATCCTCCATGAGCTGCCAGCTGCCATTGGCTGCCAGTGGACCTCCGGGTGCAATTCAATGTGCTAGTAACAACTTTTAAAGCCCTACATGGCTTAGGAGCGGGGTACCTTCAAGACCGCCTTCTGCTACCTTATGCCTCCCAGCACCCAGTTAGATCCCACAGAGTCGGCTTGTTACTGGTCCAAACAATGTCGACTGGCAGGTCCCCATGCTAAAGCCTTCTCTGTCGCAGCGCCAACCCTCTGGAACCAGCTCCCTGTGGAAATCAGAACTATTCCAACCTTGTTGGCCTTCTGCAAGGCTACAAAGACCTGGCTTTGTCGGATGGCCTGGAAATGATGTGCCCCCCCCACTTTGTTGTTTAGGTATTTTATATTGTATATTGTATATTTTTAAGTACTGTTGTTAGCCACCTCGAATTCCCCTTGACTGGGGAAGTGAGGCAGGGTATAAATTCAATAAATTCAATTCAATTCAATTCAATTCAGCTTTTATTTCACCTGTGCAGTTATGTCAAGGCTCTCTGAGAAATGAGACTGGAGGGCTGGTCCCATTTTTTCCTAAGGAGCCTGGAGAGATGTTACAGTAGCCACAAAGTGACCACTAAGAATAAACTTGCTGCCATGGCAACTGATTCCATTCCAGCCCTGTAATTTTTTTTTCTAGTCTCACTTAGAATGAAGATTTTCAGTATGATAGCTGACCTTTGCAGAGTAACTGTTTCTAAATGTTGTTGACTGGGCAGACATCTGTTGCTATGGGGAAGATGTTTCTGCAGTGTCACCATGGTGACAATATGAATGTTCTAGCCACCTCCCATAGGATTCTATAGTTCAGTGTGTGTAAATTTTTATACAACTAGATCTAGAAAACAGAGAGGAAATGATATCAATGAATCAACTTAAGGCAATAAAGTGATGCCGATGTAGTAGACAATAAAATGGTTGGGCTAGAAACACTTAGGTTTTTTTCACAGAGAGAACTGCCAGCCTGAATCAAAAGACCATTCTCAAGGCTGTCTATCATTTCTAAGCTTTATTCAGAAAGTTTTAGAAACAAAATTGTCATAAATCTTCTTTTACTAAAATTGTAGAATAACGGAACAGTGACAATGTTAATACATGTATTAAAGTTAGCATCTGAAGTTAAACTGTTTGTGCTGTTGCTTTTAAACTGTTTACAAATTTAATTAACCAATTAACTCAGAGTCTCACTCTTGTGCCTTGTGTTTGGTTACAATGGTTTAGGATTCTTCTCTTTCGTGACAGTCCGCTGTCCTCCAATCAGCAAGCATTGTATATTTCATCCCTCCTCCATCTCAGCTGTTTTGTGGCTAGGATCTGTAAGGTGCTTGACAGGCGGCTCCCCTTACCAGGGGCCCACCTGGGAAAATAGGAGAAGATTCAATTAGTTTTTGTTCTGCTATTATTTTTGTGTTTGGTTTTATTGAGATAACCCTCTGATTTCTACTTTTTATTCTTTTTGCTTTTTCTTTTCTATGGTATATTGGTTTTAATAAGCTTACATGGAAACTAGGGTTTATTTTCTCTAGCCAGGTTGGTAGTTTTAGTTTTACGGTCATTTGATTGATTACTCGTGATATTTTGAATGGCCCTATGTATTTGGGACTTAATTTTTTATTTGGTAGATTTAATTTGATATATTTGGTAGATAGGTATTTATTTATTTTATTTTATTTATTAAATTTATACCCCGCCTCTCTTCACCCCAAAGGGGAACTCGAGGCGGCGAACAATCACAGAATAAAACAATCCTATACAATAAAATATAAAACACATTCATTCACCCAATCATACCATCATCTTCTCTCTGGGGAGTGAGTATAGGGGATCAGGTACACTAGCCCTGCCTAGTGGTGTACTCTCCAGGTGTATTGAACTGCAGTCCCCACAGAATTCTGAGCCCTTCAGCTCAACACACCTGAAGGAAGGCAGATTGAGTTACCTGCAGTACAGGTAGTCCTCAATGTATGTCTGCAATTGAGCACAAAATGTATGTTGCTAAGTGAGACATTTGTGTGAGCTTTGTCCCATTTTATGAACTCACCACAGTTGTTAAGTGAATCATTGCAATTGTTCATTTAGTAACATGGTTAAGTGAGTCTTGTTTACCCATTGACTTTGCTAGTCAGAAAGTCACAAAAGGTGATCATCACTGCAACCGTCATAAATATGAGTCAGTTGCCAAGCATTTGAATTTTGATCAGGTGACCATGGGGATGCTATGGGGTTGTAAGTTTGGGATAAGTTCCCCAAATTCCATCGATCTATTAAGAAAAAGGCTATGTGTGTAAAGTTAGTCAAAGCCACTTGGCCATATCTATAGGTAAGCTAATTTTTGAATGAAAGACTTCCTCTCCATCTCCATTAGACTTACTATTGGGCCAGATGTAACTTTGATATACCTCTGAATGCTGATGGATTACAATGTGACATTATCATACTATCTATTGAGGTCAAGATAGGGCACCTAAGTCTAATTTTGGAAAATTTCAGTCTAGGTTGTTTGTCAAGGCAACCAGTACTGTTTCTATCCCAAGATCTAAAGTAAGATTTAAAAAAATATGTAGATAATTCAAATGATCCATAAAGACTTGAGATCCTAATGTCCTCCATCCCCAAAGTTCTTGGAATATGACCAGGATTTCTCTAAGAATAAAATAGGCATTTTTCACTCTAGAATTTAATTTAGTTGCTGATATTTGATTGGCAAGGTTCAAATGCCCAAATCATAGGTTGAACAAATTGAAATGTATCTAAAAAAATCAATGTTTTCTATATCTGGATCTATTTATTCAAATACAATTTATTAATAACTTTATAATGCCATGGTATTTCCAAACATATTAGGTTTTCAAATATTTCGGAATAGTCTCCTGATATAGCTCAGGCTGTCTTCTTGTTGTTTTTCCAGAAACTTTCAGAAACTGTGATGATTTCAAGGGCCTTTACTTAAATGCATACTTGAGGCCATCTGACTGTCTGCTTTTTAATTTATTATTTGTATCTTGTTATTTTTCTGTCCTTATTTTTATCTAGGAGCAGATGTGGTTACCATTATTTTGTTATAATTTCAGTGATTGGCTTCAAGCTCAATGTTTTAATTCTGGTTTATATAGCCTGTAAGTCACCAAGAGTCATTTTATTTGTGGCAGGGTAGAAGTATTATATATCATATCCAGAATAAAGTTTAAAAATACAAATTGTGCTTCATTGAAATCTAAATTGCTATTTTATGGTTGAAACTATATTTCCATGTTCAAGGTTTTTTCTTATAGAGGCAGACTGGAATTATATATCACTAAATGAAACAAATTGTTTCACTTTGGAAGAATCTTATTTGGCAAAATTAGATGGCCAGGGGCCAGTCTAATTAGCATTTCATCCTAATATTGTGACATCTGGCTTATTTATGCAACATATGATATACTCCCCAAACCTATACACAGCTCTCTGTTCTGGATTTTCCCAAAGTATTTTTTATACCAACTCTTCTCATGATCAAAGTTCCCATGCATTTTTCAATTCTATTTCCATTAAGTAATATTACAACATTTACCAGTTATCCTACCTAAATCTTTAAAAATAGCTTAAAATCTTGCTGTCCTAGATATTAATTGATTGATTTTATCTTAGATATAATTTCAATTCTCAGTATTTTAATACAATTCTATCTGTGCCAAAAAGATTTGCAGCATGAATGAGCCTTCAACTTATCCTATCTGATCTTCCAGATATTTGCAGGTAGTTTTGCTATGAAATGTAAGTAACATACTAAGGTTTCCCCAGTTCTTACACTTTGAAGTTTGTTCAGTCTTTTAGTTTATGGAAGAGTTTCTATTTTTCAAGTTTAAATCTGTCTGTGCTGAATTGAACAGCCTTTCTCCAATTAACTTATCCATGTTATTGTATTCCAGTTTCCTAACATTCAATCAGATTGCCAATGGTCTCACTGATGAATGGTAGGCAAACAACCTTTGGAAGCAAATACTGGGAAATATGATATAACCATCTGTTGGTCTGATTCTATTTATGACATAATGATGCTATAATGCATTGCAGGAGCATGGTCAAAAAATGCAAGATGGTCAAAAAGTCAAAACTGTGCCCATGACCATGTGACCAAAGCCTCACTCCCTTTTATGTCTGTTGCAATACATGTAAAAGGGACCAGACTTTGATTGCATAGCCATGGGTATCTTCATTACTTTTTTTAATTCCTCCGTGGACATCCCTGGTGTATTTGTTGATTTTAAAGTGCCGCAAGACTAAGTTCTCCCTGTTTCAACAATGGAATTTGAGGGTTTCAAGTCCACATGGAGATCCAATTCATGCTTTTATGTAATCTAAATTTTAAAAATACATACCATGTTTCCCCAAAAATAAGACCCAACCAAAAAATAAGTCCTAGCCTGATTTTTTCGAGTGGCCCTAATATAAGCCCTACCCAATAAATAAGCCTGGGGGAATGGGCATGGCCAACATGAGAGGCAGCAGGTGCAGGGTTAGCCTAAGCCTAACCCTCTGGGCAAAAAATATTTGGGCAGCTACCACTGGCCCCGCCCCCTCCATCCCACTGTCTGGTTGCCCACGGCCTCAGCAGCTGGGCCAGCAGGCAGGGTGGGTGGAGGCTGGGGCATGCGGAGAGCATGCCCTATTGCAGTCAGGGGCAAGCAGTTAGTGGGACGGAGAGGGCAGGGCCAGGAGTAGCTGCACTCCCACTCCTATCAGCCCCTGCACTCGCTGCCTCCTGCAGTTAAAAAAAATAGGACCTCCTGGAAAATAAGACCAAATGCTTATTTTCAAGCCCCAAAGAAAATAAGACCGGGTCTTATTTTGGGGAAAATATGGCTAATTCTACTTTGCTTTTTAAATTTATAGTATTCCCATTTAACAGGGCTAAAAAAAGCACAACAAATAAATAAAAACATACCAAGATGACTACTCTCGCTAATAGTTATCTTTCTAGATCTGAATATAATTTATATTTATGTTATGACAGAGACACTCCTAATTGCTGTCTCTTTCTCTCTCATCCCATTCACAAAACTGCCATAAGAAACCTGCTTGCCACCAAGGCTGTGGCATGGCAAAAAGATGAAATAGCACATCTTGGTTGCCCAGGCAACCATGTCACAAACAGCAAATTTCCCATCTCCAAATTAAAAGGTGACGATACTGAGAACATTGCCTCTCTACGAAGCAATAGATGCATTTTCCAAAGAAATATTTCTCTTGGATTTCTTTATTTTACACGCAAACCATATGGCCAAGGGAAATGCATCCCACTATTCAGTCAAATATTAAGGAGACATAGATTGGATGAAGAACATCTGTGTACGTCAAACATGCTCTCTTTTCATATGCAGAGGTACTACATCTGAAATAAAAAACAAAACAGATACTGTATTAGAAGCAAAGGGAGTATTTGATTCTTTGACCTGCCATCTAATGGTTGTCTAGATTTTTGCAGCCCAGATATAGTAACCCTAATTAAAGGCTGTGCAATAATCCAGGGCCGCCTGGCATCTATTGCTTCATTTTATTGTATCCTTTCCTTGTTCTTTCTAGCAACACTATAATAACAGAATTCACTTTGTACTCTTGCAGTGCAACACAGAATTGCAATTTTTCCCATAATCAGTGTGTGCTAATTTCGTCAATTGTGTATACCTCAAGATAATCCTCCATCTGGAGCCCTTTACTTATTCAAATTTGGATTGGAACTGCAGCAAGAAAACAAGAATTAACCCTTTCCACTCCCCTATACCATGTATCTTATTCCATTGCCTACTCTCTACTGCTATAGATTTGGAAAAAAGCAGCAATAGACTGTGGGGTTAAAAAAAACAAACTCCAAGTTGATTGGAATAAGCTTCAAATATCTAGTTTAGCATTTGAAGCTGTGCAGATTCTCTTTTGGTTGGTGCAGCAGATTCATGGTTTGTTCATTATAACTACTGCAGAGCTGGAAGGAAGTAGATAGTCAATGGACTAGAAAAAGCCATCTGAGAAATTGAGGGGCTCCCCATGGGAAAAAGACTGGATGGCTAAATCTGAAGCCAGTGGATTTAGCTTGCGTCCATCCTAATCTACTTAAATAGGGCCTTCACATGGCCTGTCCTTGCAAAGCATGCAAGTTCCTGTTCATCTATCCATCATAAATAAATAAATAAATATCTTAGAGCTTAGGGCCAAGGCATAGAGAAGGCAGATTGAAGTCCTCCAGAACCATAAACTTTAGGAACTCATGGCCAGCCCAGACTCCAGGCAGGAATGCTGCTACACTGCAGGGAGGAAACTATGTAAGCAGCAGTCTCCACTGATCCTTGTGGCTCAACCTCACAAAAAAAGTTTCACATCCAGTGATATAAGGATACGGAATCTTTTGTAATGCTGTGTCAAAACATGACCCGGCATTTACCAGCTGCAAGCGGAAGCCAGAGTCATGAAAACTCTGAAAACCAGATCCTGAAACTGAGCACTGGGTGGGGGTGGAGGTGGGAGTGGGGCAGAATGCAGTATCAGTCTTAAGCACCAAGACTGCCTTCTCTAAGAGTGGCTTACCCTCTGTTTCCTGCATATTTTCCCATACCACTCACCATTGCAATGCATCTTCATAGAAATCATTTTTCTTGCAACCTGATGTTATTTGTATTTGAAGTCTTAGGTTGTGAGAAGAAGTGGATAATGGCCTATATCTGTGAAAAATGGACCTCTGTGAAAGAGCAGATGTCAGAAGAAGCTTTAGGAACAAGAGTTGCTAAGGGATCATGGGTTGGGTTCCCGACCCCTATTCCATGGATATTCACCCCTGGTTAAAGATCAGCAGTTCTTTATCATGCCCAGAACTGTGAATGCAGATCCTATGCTGCACTAAATTTCATGTCAATAAAGTTGCAACCAGTATTTTCCATTTAAGATAGATACGATTCTTATATATCTTCAATCCTTCAGGTCTCAATCATGATACCACCACAGATTTATTTTTAAATTCTTGCATTTTTAAACTTTTTTATTTTATTTATTTGTTTGTTTGTATCCTACCTTTTATTTATACAAATAACTCAAGGTGGCAAGTTTATCCAATGCACCTACCTCCTTCTATTTTCCCCACAACAAAAACTCTGTGAGGTGAGTTGGCCTAAGAGAAAGTGACTGGCCCAAAGTCATCCAGCTTAATTTCATTTTGATTTATATAATATATTTTGCCCATAAAACATTCAAAATACCTAACAATTCAAAAGAAAATGTGAATAATTAGAATCAAAATAAGCAAAATTTATTATTCACCCAATTTAAGGCCTGTCTGAAGAAGAATTAGTAGAAATTAGATTAAAGATATAAATATTCCAAAATGCTATAGTTCCCATTTTTAGGAAGTAAGAAGTAATACACTTTAATATGTTTTCCCAACAACATAGGTTGCTGCTTTGTGAATTATTGCAACAAGATTTCTGTGTGATGGAATAAACTTGTTCTTAGCTGCCTTATAAAGATCTTGGTATTTTTAACTAATTGCCAGGTTTCACCTTAAGCATTTACAAATATGACTTTTGCAGTCTCAGAAAATGACCTTCTATTGAGTCAGAATATTTTCTAGTGAATCTTTGACTAGCAGATATCTCTCCATCATCATGAAATAAAATCTCAAAAATTTGTTTAATGGGCATTTGTTGGAGGGCATCAAAAGCTCCTAATTAAAAAAGATCAACAGAATGTCCAAGACAACCATGAAGATTTAGAGGTGCCAATTTGTAAGGAAGTTGTGAAATCACAAAAGGATAGATGCAAGATTTTGAGTTGAATGCAATTTTTGAGGTAGATGTTATTATCGGACTAGGACAGAAACAAACTAAGAGATCCATATCAGAAGAACAGAAGAAGCAGAACAGCAGTTATCTCATTAACTCCAACAAAATTATTCAAATCTTTACTTTCATGAGAGAAACACAGTTTACAAGGTGGACTTACATTATGGATTTCTTCTTCTTCTTCTTCTTCTCCTTCTTCTTCTTCTTCTTCTTCTTCTTCTTCTTCTTCTTCTTCTTCTTCTTCTTCTTCTTCTTCTTCTTCTTCTTCTGCTTCTGCTTCTGCTTCTGCTTCTTCTGCTTCTTCTGCTTCTTCTGCTTCTTCTGCTTCTTCTGCTTCTTCTGCTTCTGCTTCCTAGCATATTCCCACAGGTGCAAGGTCCACTTTTTCGATCATTGAACACCACTTTGCGTAGTCAGCTGCATCCCCTGGGTGCAGGCCCCAGGCTTGCATATCTTTGTTGGTGGTGTCTTGACTTCTAGTTGGTAGGTAGTCTTGGCCAGTGGAAGGTGCTACTCTCTATCAACATTCTTTGGGAAACTATTCTTATAAATAAATGTCAGTCCTTCAGATCGTCTCATTCTTACCTACCATTCCCTAAATCTAATAAAAGAAAATAGCAGGTTTGTTTTAAAAATTATCTACTGGTACTTTTCTGCAGTTTTTCAATATATCAAAAAAGCTTCAGTAAAATCCAGATTCAGTTATAGTTATTACATAAGAATTGCTGCTTCATCTCAATGCACCACAGGATTTCTTCAAAGCAACAGCCCAGTGGGACCCCCAGATTTAACTAAATCCAAGGTATGTTTTCTGTTACCTTTGCTAAATTAGGACAGCTAATAGGAAGTTCACATGATATAGGAAAACAGAAAACAGTGTAAATATTTGTGTGTACAATCACATATGACAATTATAGAACCACACACATACATGCACACATACTCTGTTCCACACTGGCTGCATTTTGAAAAGAAAGAGGCTTCGTATTAACATGACCCCTCATGTTAGGATTTTATCTAGGTCCTCAGATTTTATCATCTGTTTAGCTGCAGCCCTGATGACTATAGACTGGGACTAACTTGTCTCAAGCATCATTGAAACAGATGCAAGCACAGTAATACAATTAAACAAGAGTTTCCTGACAACACTTCTAAGTCAGTACAAGATCCTTAAAATGTGCTGGTGTCTTTATGAATCAGATCTCCTGAGGAGCATTAGTACAAAGGTAACAGGTAAAAAAGCACAGCACCATTCGCAGCTCCCTGTCTCCCTACACACTGCATAACTCCTACTCTCACCTGAAGGATGCCTGGCTTTTGTAAAGAGCTTTTAGTCCAATATACACTGGAAACAGCATTTACTGAACAAGAGATTACACCCTGTGCATGGTTGAAGGCTTAACTTTAGGCTGCCATTTGGCCATGGAAGCACACTTTGGCAACAGTAATTGGCTCTACTCTGACAGCAGGCACTACATACAAAAATGTATGTCACACTGACCCAATGTCAACTCTCAAAAGAAAAACAGCTTTGCTGTGTGTGGGGCGGGAGGATATCAAAATGAAGGGGATGCTTAACTCTTTCTCCACTTACCACATTTCTACTCTACTTCACCTTTTCACTATGTTTTCAAATGAGAGTTTGGCAGTCATAAATTTTCTTTTGTCTGGAGTTTTTTTGTTTTTAACTTAAGTGCCCATAAGAAAAATATATGCATTTAATGTAGTTTAGTAGCCAAGGAGGTAGAAGTTAAGAGGCACTGTATAAAGACATTAGCAGCAATTGCCTAATTTAGATGTAAGTAGGGATAGCTGCCTTTATTAAAGTAACATTTAAGAAGCTGAAAGCAAAGCCTCTTTTTCATTTTTTCCTAGAACACAATTTGTAACAATATTCTTATTTATAATAATTTTGGTCGTTGAGGTGTCTGTGTTGAGGTGTCTTCAGGGATGGGTTCCTACCAGTTCGCTGGTTACCCACTTCGTGGGCACGCTTTCCGAATGGCTGTCAAAAGCGCGCTGTGCGCGATCGACTCAGAAATTTTGTTGCGGTTCTGCAAGCACTCTGACAGAACAGCTGCGCGGCGGATATCCGCGGAT